>QZGG01001556.1:0-61030 GCA_006409495.1 Sedum album
GGATTTATTAGACTAAAAACATTTCAAAGATCTTATCTTAATAAAATGGATTAAGATAAATGATAAGCATTGCAAGTAGTTTTACCTCCTCCGATGACAACTAGCTTCATCAATCCACCGTGATAATATTCGTTGTATAGCCGAAAAATTTGCTCTCGCAAATCAACGCCATTCTCCATTGCGTCTATCAGACTCTTCTTATTCCCTAAAAGCAAAAATAAATTCAACTCATTACTAATCAAAAGTGTGCGCCTCTTTCTTAATTATATTATACAGAAACAGTAATCAAACCCTAACGATAATTAAACTGCCTAATTTCTTCTGTGCATTTAATCATTTATCAACGTTCTCTTTGATCACATGTTCATCTCTTCTCCCCACAAATGAAGTGTACATGCACTTACAAGTATTTCCAGGCACAATAAGTAATCATTCATAGTGCTAGGTTTTATATTACCAGACATGTCAATATTTTATTCGCTGCTTACCCCAAAAGAACCTATTGAAAGGATGTCCAGGCGCAGAGGTATGGCATTGAAGCTGTTGAAGGCGGCAAGCATCGCTCTGTAGCGCCTGGTTGAACTCTATTGTTTTAATGTGACACAAAAGATAACTGTCAGAACAATTTAATAAAAAACCATGCTTAAAAATGAATAAAAGAAGAATGTAATAGATTAACACAGACCTGAATCAACTGCGAGTAGTTCTCGCTCCATAGCTTCACTTTTCACCAATGGGGCAACAAAGAACTGGGAAAACCTGCAACACTCAACAAGATTTCAACTATGCGAATCAAGTGATAGCTTATATAAAAATCCAAAGTGTTGAAGAAACTCTAGTTAATGAGAATATCATTTGTGAGTTCAGTGCAATATGAGATGAACATATACAGTTAAGATAAAAAAATATACATAATTCAGCATTATTAATACATTTCAACTAATCTTATCTGAAAATCTAATATGTGCTTTATTAATACATTTTGAGCATGCCTTGTCTGATTGATTTTCACACCCAGGATTTCTCCCTTGCTGCCATGCTTAGAAATTTTATCATGTGTGTTCTAAAGCCAAATACAATGATGTTGATAAAGTATCAGGCTGTTACCTCCTCAGTGCACCTTCAAGGTTCTCGGGTTTAACTTCAAAATGGTAACAAGTGCGTTCAGTCTCCGTGTAGGCATTTGAGAAGCCTCCATGCTTTGACAGGTAGCTATCATACTGTTCACGAGTTTGCATGAGTCAACGAAATATGCATACAATCTATAACAAACGACCAGATACATATACAATCTTATATTTGAACTCGCATATGTGCTTTGAAGCAATACAGATATTGGCTACATGATCAGAATTCAGATACATTACTGACTCAAATTTTGAGCTATCATGAAAAATTCAAAACAAACCTCATTCTCATCAGGGAAGCCACTACTTCCCATAAAAAGCATATGTTCTGCAATTTATTATACCAATCAGAACACATAGCAACACAATACACAAATCATTTTCTAGAAGTAAGGTAGGATTCGCAGTACCTCCACAGTACAGTCTAATAACATCAATAAATTAGAATGCACAACAAAACACAAGAGGAGAAATTTGTTTGAAAATATTACCAAGGAAATGCGCAAGTCCTTGCGCCTCTTCCGGATCAAGAAAGCTCCCCATTCCTACACACATAGCAGCAGCAGCCTGCAAAAGCAATACACCAAATCACCAACACTCCTTTCCTTACAATACCAATTAAACCAACTCACTTTTTTAGTTTGAGCAGCAGATGACTCATCCGCATCCTCATCCTCATCTTCATCATCGCCGTCTTCATCATCGTCGTCCTGGTCTTCTTGGCTTAAACTCCCGTCCTCCTCCTCATCTTCCGACTCGCCGACAGCGACGGATGACGGCTCCGGAAGAATCTGCGGATCGTGGATTAAAAGCGCTGTAAGGCCGTTATCAAGCTTAATTAGTCTATAAAATCTGCCGTCGTTTGGTGACTTCTTGACGATATCGTCGGATGAGAATACGCAATGACTCATTGACGAGCGACGAGATGACGTGTTCGAAAAAGAGGCTTCGGACTCGACTCGTCTTCCTCACTGCCAGTGCTTCTCTAGGGCGCCCTGCTTTCTTTCCTTTTTTATATTCAATCCTTAAAATCAAAGTTATTAATTTTATGTAATTTAATTTATTTTTAGTTCACCATTTTGCATTTTGTGATATAGGGTTAAGATTAATAAAAACTCCGAACTCTAAGAACACAAATATATCTTTAAAATGAGCATAAATAGTATGGTGGTTAGATGGTCATGATCTTGTGTTCGAGTCGCCTGTACGCATCATTTCTCACCTTTTGTATCGTACACTCCAAGGTTGCAATTGAACCAAACTCGAACAATGATACACACTAGGGTTTAACAAATCAAGCATTTACATAGTGGAGCTGGTCTCTTTCATATGGAAAATGGCAATGCCAAGCCAGGTATAGTTATGGGATGTAAGCATGCACTTGCTGCTTATGTATAAAACAAAAGGCCGATCCTCTTTGTGAAACCCAAACTCAAAAGCAAATATTAAGCAGCTCCCACTAAGTGATGTCCTCTCACAGTAGAGTGGTTGATACTTGATAGCTGCATCTTCCTGATTCCAACTTCAAATTATTTCAGACAGGCACTCATGTAAAAGATATCAGTATGAAATTATGAATCGAAACTATGACTCGTCGTCAACATCCTGGTTGTGGTTGGGCTCGATGGACTTGTCGTTGTCTTTATTCTCTGGCACTGGTATTTTTTCAGACTCGACTGCTGTATTGATGACATTATCAGCCACACCTTTCTCAGTTTCTTCAATATGATGAGGAACTGAGGAATCTGACTTTAAAATTTCCACACCACTCTCGATTTCTTCAAATAGCTGAGGAACTGAGGAATCTGATATTAAATTTGCCGCACCATTCTCAATGTCTTCAATAGGCTGAGTTACTGAGGAATCTGATTTTAAATTTGCCACACTCATCTCAATTTCTTCGACAGGGTTAGGAATTGGAGAATCTGATTTTAGATTTGCCACACCATTCTCCTTCAGGTAACTCTCTAGAGGAAGTGCAGCTTGGACAAGCCTTGCCATGCTCACTGCTGCGCTCATCTCCTGTTCCATGTGCTCATTGGTGCGATCAGGATGACAGTTCAGATCTAGCTGCCCATCACTGTTGTCACTCACTTGACCTACTTGGACTACATTTTGCATCATATTGTAAGTGTCCATGTCTGCCTCAACCACTACCAGTTGCGGCTGAAGCATTTCATTTTCTGACTGGTAGAGGGTCTCTTTCTGCGGGACAGGGTCTCTTTGTGCTATTTCTGCTTCTCGTTCTGACTGGCGGATCCTCTTGCGTAACATGAGTGTTTTGAATCTGCGCTTGACCGTCATACAAACATTGCAGGTACATGAAGTGTGATGTTTCCCTTTACCACTAGGCGGCTGAATACACACAATGCATGTGCATCCTGGGCGATGTCTAGGATGTTTTGTGGTGGCTCCAACGGATGTCTCACCTGATTCCCCTGCTTTGTCTCCGAGAACAGCGGCACTCGCCAAAGCATCCAAGCCTGAAGATTCATGATCGTGGACTGCTCTATGATTATCTGAAGGTCTTCGCCTCTTGTGATCTGCAGTCAGCAACAGAAGCATGTTAAGTTATCCAGCAACAATGGAATTGACTTGTGTCGCACAAAAGATCATGCAATATAACAGCTTGTGCTATCTTACCAATAATGGCCCGATTTTATCTTCCCGAATAAATATATTAGTATTTTCATGTTTTGAAAAATTATTCACAGCATGGTGTACTAATGCAAATCTGAAGAGATCCCAATGCTCACATAATTAATCAGAAACCCGTCATGCAAAAAGCAAATAAACTAACATCAGTATCTTTCTCATTACAAATATAGGTATACCAAACAATTTAGCCGTCCCGTTTATCTTATGAAGCACCTATTAATAAATGGAAGTTACCACCATATACGCAGACAACATAAATGAATGTGTTCATATAAATATCTCCATACCCTTTCCAACATTCAGAAGATTCTCCAACTCCTTTGCTCCCACTTCATCAGGCATAGAGCATGAACCCCTAAAGCAAACAATAAGCCACATCACTAAACATACAACAATAAACCACATCACTAATCATACAAAGTTAACACTGCGGCGTGCGTCAAGAGTACAAAGAATACGAGTTTTTTCTCTCATCACCTGCTAGATTCCCAAAAGTTCTCAGCACAGATCCACTTCAGCGGTAAAAGAAAATCTATAGGCAGACTTCGCCATTTAGCGCACTTGTCACATTGAACCCACTGTTCCTGTCCCCTGTATTAAACAGGCCTTGAATGCATGAATAAAAAAATCATATATTCATTTTTAAGGTCTAAACATCAAGACTTAATGTATTTAGTAAAAAACGGTGCACAGAATCATCAATCATCTACATGAAATGCCCTTTTCATTACTATACAACCTAACCAATAAAGAGTGCTGGCCTGAGTCACTAAGTCGAAGGGTGGCCTATAGCGACCGACCAGATGTGGAGCCCTACTACCCAACCATTTTTAAAGACAAGTCTCACAACACCTTTAAGCATAATTCACCAAGAAAGCCAAGGATGCTTCAACCATCCAATTTCAATAGACCTATAATTCTCCCAGGACTACCCTTTTTCATCTACAACTATTTGCACAAGCTTCCTTTACATTAAATATAGTCCCCTTATACATCGAAGTCAACCATGATGGTAACCAAGTCCATGATGGTTATAGTTAACTTAAAGCTTACTATGTTCCTCAAATTCCTGTCGACTGTGTAAATATACTGTGCACAGTAACTAAGTCCTTCATCCTCCAACACATCCCAGTACACATGTTCAATCTTTAACATATATTCGGATTACTCAATTTCAAACAGCATATAAAATCAATAAAAAGCGAAACAATACTCTAGCTAGGGTTAACAAGAATAAGCAAAGCTAGCCAGACATTCAAAGAATAATGATTTAAATCCTTACCCAGATGAGCTGACCGTGAAGATTGTCCTCTTTGCAAGAACCGGGGGTTCCTAAACAAAGATAAAAGCATAACATGTTAAGTTGCCAGAGAGAATCAGTTTCCTAATTTCCCCCAATGTTTAACAAAGATACTAACAGTATAAACATGAGCTAGAGAGGAAAAACTATCAGATGAAGGGCGAACAAAAGGCTGCTTTATATTATATACATACTTCAAACTCTTCAAATTCTTGGTCTTCAACAGTTACAATGCTTGGCTTGACTCTTGGTGGAACACGAAGAAGCTCTTGTGCTTCATCCCATGTAAGTTTCAGCTCCAGAACATCCTCACTATGCATGAGAAACCGTCTAGATTTTATGTTTTTCAGCCTTTTCCCCATTGATGGAAGTACTGGAGTCTCAAGAATCCTACTTCCTTTCCTGTCACTTTTACTCCAACCTACATTGCTATCAGCTATAGTCATATGCTCAGACAAGGCATGCATATGCGCATTTCTGTTTTCCGTCATTGACTGGTATGTGCCGGAGTAGCCACTAGCAGTTGACATGCCAGAAAAAGATGATTCGCCATTTGCACCATTGGCCAACACAGGGATATCACAATCCTAGCAAGATACATGTAAGTTAGTTTCCCTGTATCTTATACTAGAAATTCAAACCCAGATATGTACGTCATCTTAAACTCGCTTCCACAGACAAACCTGTGTATCAGATGACACTGATGCTTTTCGAGAACCGATAACAAGTTTCCCTCCAGGATCCCTCCGACTAAATATTACTGACCAGATAACAGAATAGCAATGAGAAAGCGAATTAATTAAGAATAGATACCTGAACACTGCTTATAAAAATGCAAGAAATGTATATGAACCAACTAAGGGCTGGCTAAAACAAGTGTAATATGAGTTGCAATAACACATATAATGTGCAAAACTAAAGTATCGTAAGTTGTAAAACACCTATGTGAGATAAACGTAGCTTAGAACTCATCTGCCATGCGAGTATCCGAAAATACGCATCAAAACTCACAATCTTTTCATTTCACCCTCAATAAATAGGCTTCGGTTCTAAATAAGAATACTGTTTAGTGCAGTCTGGTTTTCTCGATGCAACTTAATTTTCATCTAAACCTCCTCTTTTATAAACCCTTGAAATTTAAAAATCCATGTGATATTAGCTCCACCTAGCTCAAAAATACTTCCTCTGTTAGGCTTGAATAAGTTTTTAGTAGATGTAATGAAGCCAAATTTCTCCTAAATGTATGGTCCTGGTCACTTGGTCAAATAAAACATAGAATTCGCACATTTGGGAAATAAATCAAAATCTACTAGTAGCTATTCTAAAGATTATAAGATAAGTGTACTAACCAGTATCACCAGCTTGCAACTGCATGGATTGTATACAAGGTGTAACTCCTTCTAATACGTACATCCTACTGTTATTATTTGGCCAAAATCTAAATTGAAATGTCCATTCCTTTCCCTTAGCATCCTGAATCCTAATGGGAGTGCCCTCTGACTGTGAAATAGGCGGAAAGTATGCCTGCACTCATACACATCTACATATATCAACCATGCGAAAGTAGATCAATCAAACAAAGTTATATGCACAAAAGAAAAAGACATTTACTTCAGCACAAGCTTTAGGCAGAACCAAGCGACCTATTCGGCCAGCATCACTGGCACTCAGTACTTTCTCGAACAGTGGAACAACAGGGGAATTCAAACTTAGCCAAAACGTTAAAGGTGACACATGGAGAGGAATCTATAGCAATAGTCAGAAACAATATAGAAACAGCAACGTATAAAAGGATACTCTCCGGACAGCTGCTGCAACTCCTGGTCCGTAATACGTGGCCAGTAACGGGGAAGCAACTGATTTCGACCTCGGCCTTCAGCAGGCGGCCTAGCAACACGTGGTTGTTGAACCACACCTTTAGAGGCATCCATGCTTAAACTTAGTCCACTTTTAGAGGCTTTCGGTATGATGGCACGGGATCTTTGACCTTGTTGACTAGGTGAAGGTAGTGTCATGGAATCTCTCCTTTCCAAAACCGCACTAGAATATCTAGCAGAAAAATTGGAAAAGTCTGAAGGAGTACTCAAACCAATATTCAGTGAAGTTGGAGGAGCTGCTTCACAGCTTTCCTGAACTCCCAATGTCATATTACTCCTTGGTCTTGCTACGGGGAAATGAGGCGACCCTTGAGAATTCAGGTCCCAAAACGTAGAACTCAGCTCCCCATAGGACGGGATTACTTCCTCTCCATTCATCGTCCCCAAGTGTAAATGAGCTTCCCCTTTTTGGATTTGAGGCATAATATTAGAATCACCGCTTGATTTACGTTTACCCAGCTGAAAATTAGTTGCCTTGCCAGTGATGTCTTCATTACTCCTTGAATCGCCCATATTATGTTGTAAGCCACCAATGTTGCTAAGCACTTGAGTACTATAACCATTTGAAATGTCATCTCTGTGAATCTGGAGATAAAATTTCAGAATTGTTAGTCGAGTAAGAAACTGATAACATATGGCTTACATGTAGAGATATTATTTAACTGTCATGGTGCGGGAATGTACTATTTTATATATTCATGGTGCCAGATAACAAATAATAAGACAATGTCTAAATCAAGGTGCCATGAAAGGTGCTAAGAAATTAAGACCATATAACATTACTGTCATATTTTGACCATGGCCAATAACACTGAAGTGGACGATGAGTCTATTAGCAGCTAAGTCATCTAAATTGTTTTTCCACGTGCATGAGATGTCAAATAAACAACTGCACTTATGACCTAGACTGTTACTAGTGTACTACAAGTATATCACGCTGTCATAGAATTATAATACACGGATGTTTAAACAAAGTAGAGTACAATAAGACTCCTTGACTAAAGTGATTCCTTTAAAGACAAAAATCTTTAAATTGAATGCTTCATCTGTGACATTAAACTTCTTTAAGTACAGTCATTGACATACAGAAAAATGTTCAAATGAACTTACAGCGTGATGCCCATATTTTTTTGCACATGTAATACAGCATGCGCCCCCAAGATCCAAGAACTCGATAAACGGCTTGGAACTAGCGCATCCACAATGAATTGGCTATCATGTAAAGATAACACGAAACTTATTCAGACTTCTATATTGCCCAATCTCACATAAAAAGCAGAGAAAAAATCAATCAAAAACACTTACCTTTTTACAAGAATCACATTCCCTCCAGCCAGATTCCTCTCGATGAAATGTTTCGCAATAAACAAAGTTCTCAAACGCAGATCTGCAACAAAATCAGTTTCATTACAAAAAAACATAACATTCTAACACAGCACAACACGAAATCACAGCAGTTTGATTCAAATAAAATAAACCAATCATGTGTACGCTTCATTTTCATTCAAGCATGCACATACCAATCACCATACATACATTCAACAAAATGAAAAAGAAAATGTTAAACACATGAACAAATTCTCAACCAAGTCTTTGCCTATGACTAGATCTAGACCAAGTCTCAACCAAGTCAAAAAACGGATCAAAGATTCAAAAAACCAATCCACAACAAAAAAATCTCGCGAAAAATCTTAGCGAAAAAATCGCATGCAGAAGAAGAGGGAGTTAAGCACAGTACCCGCATACGAAGCATAGAGTAGCAAATCCGCCAGATCGGAGCGGCCATCCAGATTTCCATTCAGGAGTGGACGTCAGTCGGCATGTCTTATTCATGCAAATCGCAGTCCCCATTCAGATCAACTAGCTAAATTCAAAATCAATCAGAAACCCTAGAGATAAAATTGAAACATTAATTAAGGAAAATTTGGAAGCATGAAAACACGTACAACCTCGTACGACGAGGATGAATGTCGAAACGGAAGAGGTGGAATGGAATTTGTCGGAAGGAGTGAGATTTGAGAACATGCGAAATGGGGACAAGAGGGAAGTCAACGTAGAGGGATGAAGTGGTCAAAGGTGTTGTTGTTGTCTGAAGAAGGGAATTTGATTAACGGCGACTTATTTCTTAATTGTAATTAAGAAGTGTTTAGTTAATGGAGAGTGGAGATCATGTATGTGATTTTAGACACGTAGTTTTTGTTACAATGCATGTTTTTGTCTCTCGATCGGTTGGTTTGTATGATTCGGATAATCGAATGATGATTCAATGTTAATTTGATTTTGTTAGTATTGAGTTATCGATTAATGTAATGAGTTGATAGACATTAATGATACAGACGATAAACTTGCCTAATAATATTATTATTGGAGTATTATTACGAAAATGTCCGAAAATTTTAAGAAGAATAATTAAATATTTGTAATTCAACGAATAAATTTGGAAACAACCTCTAAATTCAATTGACTCGTGATTTCCCCAAATATTTGAATGATGTGATCTTATATATTGATTTATAATCTCCAACGGATAAATTTTAAAATAAAATAATCACCAAATTCAATTTTTTTGTATTTTTCGCAAACCTTAAGTCAGTTTTAGTAAAAATTAATATTAATTATGTTCGCAAACTTTTCTAAATGCATCTCCATTTCCAATTCTTAAGCGATGAATGGAATAATTTAAAAAATATATATTTTGACAACATGTCAAATGTTAGAAATCAATTAAAATTCCAATTAATATTTAAAAATTATTCTTAAGATGACAAATATTTGCGTAGCTTATATCGTATTGTTTGTAAGAGTTATGCTCTTTTGAGACTCAGAAAGGTACCATTGGATCACTCAAACAGTGATCACGTGTTGTGCACATGTCACTTTAAAAAAAGCAAACAAAAAACAACCATTGGATCACTCAATAAAATGGTTGTTATGGGGTCCTAGGATCTCACTCAATAAGGGTCTCAAAAGAGACCACCTCTCGTTTGTAATGTTTATAATGTCTGCAAAAAGTGGGATCTAATTTTATGGGAAAAAATGCTGTAAGGAGTTGGTGGCAACAGGATGACAAAAAAGATTAAAATGTTCAACTGTTATCTTAAAAAGTGTTCAACGATCTTTATCCCCAACCTACATGGAAAGAGACTTCATTTAACTTAGATATGATACCTAATCAGGGAAAGTATCATGTGGAACCCCCACTTTTTCACGGATCCATGGATTCCTCTTTGCATTCGTTGATTGCATTTACTGTTTGCATTTTGGACGCACCAGATTGTGCCAGCGCATTAATGAGCATGTGCAACTCACGTGTGCATTTGTCATGTGCAACTCACGTGTGCATTTGTCATGTGCAACTCACGTGTGCATTTGTCATGTGCAACTCACATGTGCATTTCAAAAATGCAAACACGTGGCACAATCTGGTGCACACAAAAAATGCAATCAACGGTGATGAAGAGGGATCCATGAATCCATGAAAAGAAGAGGTTCCACATGATACTTCCCCTACCTAATCATCCATTCAACGCTAAGCAATATTCTCTTAAGGGTTAATTACAGATGACCACCCGCATAATATGCCATATTCCATGCCACCACCCTTATATTGTAATATTACATTCGACCACCTTTATAACTAAAAACTTTCCAAAGAACCACCTCAGTTAACGGCAGTTAACGGAGAGGGTGGTTAAATGGAAACAAAATTGATTATAAAGGTGGCGAAGTGGAAACATATTTATTATAGAGGTGGTTTATTGTAATAAAAATACTATATATTACTATTAAAAAATAATATATTAACTAACTACGGTACACCAGGGTGACAGTCTACAGTGCGTGGTGGCTTGATTGAAAATTTTATACTTATAAGGGTGTGTGAATTGTATATATTACAATATAGGGTGGTTTGGTGGAATATAGCATATTATACTGGTGGTTATCCGTAATTAACCCTTCTCTTAAAGTGTACTTCGTTGTAGCATGCGGCAAGTATCTGATAAAAGAAAACCTTGAAGTGAGATGGGCCGCGTGGAGCACTAACTGGGCGTCATTTTAAAGCAAAAAAGCCCAAAAAGGAATGAATCAGATCGAAAACCCTAGCTAGCTTTGGGATTAAATAAAAACTACCCAGCTAGAGTATCTTATGAAAAATGCTGTGTATTTGATCGGCGCCGTTGTCCGGTGTCTCTGTTTTGTTTCTGAATCGTTGTTGATCTTGTTCTGATGATTTTATGTAGTACCGTGTACAATTAAGCCGATGCTCTGGATGATTCTTTGAAAAGAGCATGGTAATTGATACACGACATTGGATACCAGGCTGCGTCATGTCTGCCCCCTCTGAATTTCTTCTGAATTCTCGATTGGGCCTGGATTAACCACATTCTTCTTCTCAATTACAACTCTTTTCTCCAAACATGAATTTGAGATGTCTTGATGTTACAAATATCATTCCACTTCTAATCTTATTGAAAGTCGATTCGTTTCTAGCATTTACTGCCGACACCTAAATGACATTTTACTACGTAATTTGCCCTTTTAGATGTTGTAAAGGAAAAATGTCCGCATTGCCTCTCTTATTTTAAAATTTTGAGGATTTTTGTTTGGTAATTTTTGTAATTTTCTAAATGATCCCGTTAAAGCCATGTGGACTAATGTTCTGAGCTCAGTAAATGTGTGAGTCAATTAGCTGCCTTCATCGATGCTTAAAATTGTAACTGAATAAAATGGTGACTGAACTTCTATGAATGTCGTAGACTAAGTGTTTTTCTACATCCTCTGAATCATATGGAATTGATATAAAACAATGATTAAGAAGATTTTACGAACAGCAAGATACTCACAATAACATAAGCTGTTTTAGTACCTAAAATATTACAAATACTCTTCATAAACAGAATATTGTATTATGTTCTGACTGCAACCTTTGCTGGGAGAAGTTGAACCGAACAGCACTATGCAGCCATTGACGTGGGACGTACCTTATCCTTGGACCCAACAAAGGCTTCTCGAAGTGTTTGATAACTATCTCTATAGTGATCAATAGACAAACAAAGTTGTCTTATGGCTTCACGTTTTTCCTCTGCTCCCTCAGCTACTGTCTTTCTCTGCACTTCAACTTCATTTTCAAGCTCTGAAACTCTTTCTTTCATTTTGTCTACTGCTTTAGTAGCTTCATCGGCTTTAGTAATTAAGTTCATGTGTTCGATGTGCAGTTCGCTTAAATGCTCGTCCATTTTCTTGATCTGGTCATCCTTTGTTGCTACCTCAGTGCCAAGTGCAGCTAGCATTTCATGAAGCTCGTCAATTTCCAATAACACCTCAACATGCTTTTGTTTCAATGCTTCAAGTTGTCCATTCAAATCATGTATCTGCTTATCACGATCAGCTATCTCTAATCTCAAGTGTTCAATCTCAGCTGATTGCGTTTTTTCTTTCACTCCGTGTAAGTCTATCAGTTCTGTCTTCTGAATCTCGAATTGTTTGATCTCCTCTCTGAGATTCTGACAGTCTGTTTCGAATGTTTTGAGCTTTTCTTGCAAATGCATTTGATCCTCAATGAGTTCGGCTATCTTATCCTGCAATGCCAACTTTTCAAGAGAGTTCTTTCGCTCAGTGTCAGATATTGAGTTTCTGAGCTCCCTTACTTCTTGTTCACGTTCAGATAGACTAGCTTTGTACCTAGCAATTCTTTCCTGTAACTTCGAGACCTCTCGGTTCTCCAAGTTAAACTTGGATTTCCACTCTGCAATGTCCTTTTGAGCCACTTCTAGCCGCTGTTCCCACTGACTCATATCTTGCAAGGAAAGAATGCTGTCAAGTTCATGTCTTGCGCCAGAATTTCCTCTCACGATTCCGTGGAGCCTTTGCCTTGCTAATCTTAACTCGTCTTCTGGAGTTGTTATTACAAGTTCTGGTTCAGGAGACTGCACATCTCTTTCGGAACCAAAAATGGACTCCACATTTTCTTGTGACATCAGTTCCATTTCAGTTACCTGAGGCTCGTGCATGTACTCCGGAGCTCCATACTTTTGAAGTTGCATTCTTAGCCTTCCTAATTCTTCTTCAGAGGTTTGCATCTTCAGATTCGACTGTCTCAGACGGTCCTCATATTCCGCAATCTTGCTCATAAGGCTTTCAGTGTCACCGTTAGTGTGATAACCCTCCCTGTTGTCCACCTGGTATAAACTGAGCCTGTGTTTCACATCACTAAGCTCACTTTCCAAATCAGCAACCTTCCTGCGAAGCTCATTATCATCTCGCTCAGCTAGTGAGCCTGAGTAATTGTTGATGGAAGACCCTTCAGACTCCGATTCAGAAGAGGATGACGAACTATCTTCATCTTTGCTTTGTTGATCAGAATTGTTTTTGCCGTTGGGCTGAGAGCCAAGAAAGAAATCAAATCCAGCAGCTCGTTGGCCGGACCTGGGTTGGCGCTTTCTCCTTTCAGGAGACGGAAAGGTTGATCCAGGCTCAGACCCAACTTCAGAGATGCCTGAACCCTGGGAACGAAGATCACTTGGTATGCTGTTACGCAATTCTCCCGTCACCTGATCGTAACGCTCGGCCAAGGCTCTGTACATTCTGAGGAACTCCTCAACATGAGCTACTAACTCAGGTCTTTTTTTGTAGTACATCTCGGCTTTCTTGGCAAATGAGTCGCCATCTTCTTCAATTAGTTTTAGCATTCGCTTCACACTCTGATCCATATCTGAGAATATAGAAAATGTCAATATGTAAACTCAGATGCAACAAAGTTATCAAAAGTCAATTGGTATGTTATATAAATCTGTTGATCCCAGCATTCTTGCTTTCTAAATTACTCACCTTCATGATAAAAAATGGTGCATAGATCATTCCATGACGGCTAGTTAAAATGTATACAAACATATTCATTAATGAAACAACGAATCCTTGACAAAACTGTATCGTATGCCCGAGTATCCTCAGTACCGATTTGCCAACTTAAGAATCCGATCAGTACAGTTTTTGATTAAGATAACTCTAAGAAGGTATAATTCAGGCCTTTTCACTAATTTCTGCACAGTGCAGAATTTCTACTTAAAATTTGACATAGTCATTTGCTCAAGATCGACAAATTGGGTACAACAAATGGGCGAATAGCGAGAATAGGGGCTACTCAAAGGGGATGCCAAATACTTACCCTCAAGATTTTCTGCCAGCCATTTGGAGTTTTTGGGACTAACGTGACTATCCCACCACCAGGAATGAGATTTCTTGGACTCCATTCGTCGCATGAACTTCTTGGAGTTAGCCTGAAACATGATTGTTAACGAGAGGACACCAACATCTCCATAATTGAATTGTAAATATCAAGGATGTGAACATACAAATGCAACAAAATCAAACTCACCATAGCAGAAGACATGTTTCACCAATTCCCTGCAGAACGGCACTTAATCTGTCATAACCAAAATAAGAGAATTAGCGTACATCCGCTAAAACAAACACTTGCCCAATTCCAGTTAGATCTGGATGATTCCTAGTAAGCCAAAATCAAACCAAGACAGAATACAAAAAATAAATCATCTCCATTCTAATATGCTGACTACTGACAGTACACATTCACATTCAGCTATCAATTGAAGAAAAGTAGATAACATACGAGGAGATGAAAATGAGATGAATTGGCTAATAGGGTTTGGTGATGGACGGAGGAAGCAAGGAACAGGGAGATGGATGATGATGAGGTATGGTAGAAGACAAGGAGAGTGTGAAATGAAATGGAGACGTGGTGATGTGCTGTGATGTCCTTGTAACCACGCAAAGTCAAATATGAAATAAACATCCATCCCCGCCATTAACTCTACAACTATATCATCTCTATATTATACGCATTTACATTATTGATGTTGTTGCAATGAACACCAGCCGGACCCCACCTCTTGTCTATTCTCCCCATACCTTTAATTTGGTCAAGAGTGTTTTTGGAATTTGGATGCACCGTGATGGTATATACCGACCTCCCGAATGTAGATCAGGTGGCAAATCCAATTTAAATATGTGTGAGATGACAAAATAAGGTTGGATTTATATAATATTAATTTTGTCATTTTGTAACTCAGTATGCATCGATGATCGGCGCGTATTATATTTCTCTTTGTTCAATAGGGATATGATAAAATATGGTTAAAATCAAGAGAAACGATATGTTTTTGTAGGACAAAAGAATTTAATTTCAACTGTTTATTTGATTAATCTAACGGTTGAAATTAGAGCTATGACGGTTGATATTTGTAAAAAACACGCGGTTGGAATTGACAGTTATCAATATCAACTGTTGGATGAATATAAATCAATCGTTGATATGATGTCGTACGGTCTTATGAAAATTTGTTCGTCCTCCAAAACTTAATCCTGACAAAAAAATTATAAGTAACGACATAATTTCTGTGTTTGAGATAAAATTATATTTTAATTAAATTGTACTATTGAATTTGTAAAAAAAAGATGACGTTTAGATTTGACGATTATTTTTTATTTAGAAATTCGTATGCTGAATTATTCTTAATTAACGATCGAAATTTTGTTTCACTATTTTACAAAAAAAGAGCATATGTCTTACATCAACTTTTTGCTTGGTTAATATATTTATTAATGGAGAAATGATAATTGTTCTAATAATAGTGTTATGAACAATAATGTTGTCATTATTTGTTTATAATTAAATGCATAGTTTGTTTTAATGTGAAAACATAGCTAGCTGTCGCCGTCTGTTCCTCACATGTCTTGCATGAGACCGAGACAAAACAGGTTTCACATGCGAGCTTTCAACTGATCACAACAGATTGAAGATTGTATGAGATTTGAGCATGTGTGGAAAAATGTTTTCAAATTTGAGTTTGTTTGAATAAGATTAGGTGCATCACAAAATTAAAGCAAATTGTCCATTTCGATTGTTGTTATAGTTCGAAAAAAATTAAAAAAATATATTTAATTGGGCCTGGGAAAAAAAATTGGGTCAGTCCATATTTAAGAAAAACCCTAGTATAAATATAATCATGTTTACAAACAAATCTAGGTTAAATCATAAACGTAAAAAAAAAGGAACGTGAGTTTGGGGGATCACAAGGTGATAGTATCACAGGCAAGGTTAGTCCAATTATAAATCTTTTATTTTGGGTATTCGTTGGCTGGATTTTGACTAAGGATAATGAAAGGTGGCAAGGATTTAGTTTGTTTTCATATTGTGGCTTTGTTTTGGTTAACTGATGCCACATGTTGTTAATATCTTTTATGTTAGTAATTTATCTAATCACCTTAAGCTATGTTGAAATAGGGAGAATGATTAGACGGTTCTGGTTATTTTAAGCTTAGCATATTTCTTCAGGTGGTTCACAAGATCCAGTCAATCGAATAGCGTGAGTTGATGCTTGGATGAATCTTTACTAATTTTCTAGGTGAGTATATAATGTATTTTATTTTCTAGACTAATTAAATAAAGTGTGATTGACGCTTAACTGTTAAATAAAAATATATAATTATTAATTATTGTCCACCTTCACGTCTAAATAAGACGTCTGATATCGCTATACAACTGAAAGAAGAATGATATGTTAATAAATGAAATTAATGGGATTGATTTGTTTGAATGCTATATATGTGCATCATGACATACTTGACATGCATCATTTATTATTTATTATTTTTCATTCATCATGATTATGAATATGGAAAGGGGTACAGATACAACGAGGTACAACCCTCGATATGATATGGTGTGGGGTTATGAGATGGTGTGGATGATATGATAAGATATGGTGTGGGGTGTTATGATATGGTGTGGATGATATGATAAGATATGGTGTGGGGTGATATGATATGGTGTGGGGTGATATGAGGTGGTGTGCGATGGTTTGATGTGGTGTGGGGTATAGGCAGTGATGACTGTCTGCTGACATACACATGCATCATTTTGCATACATCTCTGCATCACGTTTTGCATATGAATATGTGATTGTGTGTTACTTATGAGTGAGATGAAAATGAATTAAACAACGTATAAAACGTTAATAAGATATGTTATGTATTCACTGAGTCATTCGACTCATTCCGTTGTTTCCAAACTCTTTTTCAGATAAGTGATAGCTATTAGTACGAGCTTCGACATCGACGACAGTTCAGGAGTACATTTCTGACGTATGGTGCCAACACAGTAGTTTTTCTGTTCCGCTACATTTAGTTACTTTCTTTTCCTTAGCTAATATATGCTCCGTTGTACTTAGAGTTTCATTCCTTTTGTTAATTACTTTTCCTACTGATATTATTTAAAATGGTTACAATTTTATCATTTTATACTTGAGTAAAGTGATGTGTTCCGAGCTTGCTTGACAATTGGTCTAGCGCCGGTCTCGATCTTATTTTGGGTCGTGACAATTGTAAGAGGATCCAGTTGTAAATAATCAAAAGTCCGTAATAGATATAACAAACTTCTAGCGACCTCTCTAATTTTCGATCAATGAAAAATATATTCTTATTTTATTGATTTTATGATTCGATCATTGATTTTTTCAAAACTACGTTGATTAATGAATAAACAAAACTACGTTGTTTTATTAAAAGGGTTTAGTAGTTCTAATTTTATGGTATAGTAAAACGATGTAATTTTACTTAAACAAAATTAATACTATGTCGTTTCAACCCGATGCAAGTGACTATAGCACCGGATCCGAATCTACCTCCCTTAGCCCATACTGAACCTTAAGCCACTATGCCATCAAAGTTATATGAGTTTTTTCACATTCTAAAAGATATTTATACAGTTTCCAAAATTTAGGGGGCAACAAACTCTTCGGATCCAAATAACACCCCCAAGGCATAAACTGTATTCATTAGAGTAGTCATTACTGAGATTTGCAGTAAAAAGTGTATGAATGAAACCGCTAAGGTACACAAAATCTCATGTCAGATTCCCTTTTAAGTAGATAATATATGGGCCCTTTTCCGAGATATGGCTTTAGGCAATTGTCCCTCCTTGCCATTCCTCAGTGCCGCACTTCCATTTAGGTCGTAAAATGAGTAACAATCTACAAGCATGTTTACTTGAAGAAAAACGAGTTTTCTTTAGTTTGTTCGAGAAAGACAGATGTTCCCATCTGTGTGCACCTGCCACTTACAGTCGTTGCGCGTTTGGATTGAAATTGATATAAAATTTGAGTCATTTTTAATATAAGGAAAGAGTTTGAGGACAACCTAAATTATTTGAGACGGAATGACATCATTTCGATCGTTGATTTTCTGCAAGTAACGATTAATATTGTAAACCGTCAGTTCTCAACAACAACAAATTTTTTGTTGATTCATTTAAGGTTTAACTAAAAATAAGTTAATATCATCGCTAGATTAATCGAAACCAATATTTACAATAAAGTTCCATTATCTCACCAAAACTAATTGCGTCTCCTGATCTTAATTTTATAATACGATAATCTTATAAATGTTAAAGAAATATAATATCATGTAAACTAGGCAGGTCTGTGAGTATAAAACAACATCGTTTTAATAATTTAATTATTATAAACCCACATAGTAATATCTAACCCTTTATCAAAACTATGTCATTTTATTTCGATGTAAATAAATTTAGTTATACTAAATCTAAAATCAATATCATGGTAATGATACCTTGCTCCATTGTTGGACGTGGATCTCATACATCACATTTATTTGTTTTGATATTTTTAACTAAATTATTGTACGTAAAAAGTCGTCATTGTATCAAGAGTTGTCGTTCGGGCAAGCATGAGAGTGTGGTACGAGGAGCGTTGGAGTACCGCTTGAGGAGGCAAACGAGAAGTATAGTCGGGGGAATGTGAAAGGTATAGTCGGGAGAATGAGTTTGCGTGCAAGGATTTGAACACGCTGAAACACAAAAGAAAGTTTGGGACAGATGGGTGTTACTGTTTTTGAATAAAAATGCCGCACAACTTCACGTGCAGAAAAAAGTTTATAACACTATTCAAGGTGAAGTAGAATGAGACTTCGAGACAATATATACAATGAAGTTAGTTATGCCAACCAAGCAAGAGTGATTTGAAGGCAACCTAAACGGTTGAAGAGGATGTCATCGAAGAAGTGGATTTTGACCTCGATTAACAAGAAGATGAATTTTGGATTAACGACTTGAAGAGTGACGCCAATGCTCATGGTCATGGAGTAATGTATGATCAAAATAGTGATGATGTTGTAGCAAGATGGAGGAAACATGTTATAAGTCTTCGAAGTAGAAGACTACTGGCTATTGATTGGGTGATGAAGGGATTGAGTTGGTGACTACAAAATCAAGCGCACAAGAGTGGTTGATTGATGCACATGTGGTGGAACACAATGACAATCAAGAGGAAATAACATGTCAAGGCGTTCGGAAGAAGGGAAAGCAAAAAGGTGAGCGGAAGTTTGAGAAGGTTAAAGAAGATTGAAAACAACTCAGTGATGAGACAAAGTTTTCCACCGCAATTAAAGATCTAAAGAAGACTAATCGAGGAGAAACAAATAAAACGAGTCACACAGGATAAGTTCGATATTGGAGCCAACCTCAAGAGATCACTAGACGGAGAAGACCAATCAGGCATTAAGGGAGAGTATTTAGTTATCAATACCTAAGTGGGTAAATTACCGGAAACCACCCATAAATATGATTTTTTTCAGAGAACCACTTGTATCTTAAAAAAATTATAAAAACACTCCTTTAAGTTTATAAAATTTATCAGAAACCACCCATATATTTAAACTTTACCGAAATATTAACAAAAATCATAAAAAACTTTTAAAAATAAGGATGTTAAATAAAATATTAAAATATAAAATATAAAAATAAATTTGAAATGAAGTACTATACTTTTTATTCATATGATATGTATTAAATGTGAAAACTAAATCTATACAAAAATATGGTGTCTTATAAATATCCTAAAATTTTGAAGTTTTTTATTTTTAGGGTGCCACTATTAAATATGTGTTACATGATATCACATTTGTAATTTTAAGACACCATTTTTTGTATAAATTATTTTTCACATTTATATTAAAATTATAACTTTGAAAAGAAGTATTATAATTTATATGTATAGTTAGTATTATACTGAATAAATAATCGTGTGTTATACGGTTACACTTACTACATACGCCATATAGCACATAAAGATACAAATTTTGTTACATTTTTTACATATAAAACATACAAACACAAATTTTATTGCATATAAAGTATAGCTTAAACTCTCATTTTAAGACATAAGATATTTTTTAACATTTAATAGAGCAATGATGGTTGCCGGTAAATTTTTTTAATTTTTAAGACGCCATATATTTATAAATTTAGTTTTCACATTTGAATACATATCATATGAATACAAAGTAAAAAGCTTCATTTCAAATTTATATTTATATTTTATATTATTTAATATCCTGATTTTTAAAAGTTTTTTTATGAATTTTGTTAATTATTTATGTATTTTTTGTATTTTAAAAAGTTTTTTATGATTTTTGTTAATATTTTGGTTAACTTTAAATATATGAGTGATTTCTGACAAATTTTATAAACATAAAGGTGTGTTTTTATAATTTTTAAAGATGCGGGTGGTTTCTGGAGAAAACCCATATTTATGAGTGGTTTCCGGTAATTTACCCTTTTTGGATGAACCATTAATAATAGTATAATACAAGCCCAAGGCTAAGTCTAAAATGTGGAAAATTTTAGAGTATATGGAGAATTGTGAAAGAAGAAGATATAAACATGAGAAGATATTTTAAGATCTTTCTACAGAATGTAATAATAACCGTAGGATCAAAATGATCTTAGCCATTCATTAGGAATTATCATAAGTATAAATAGGAGTGTAGTTGAGTCATTTAGCAACTCAACATAATATTGCATCTGATTTGCATTGTTGTGCATTGTTCCATAAAATTATGGAGTGGCCAATTCCACTTCAGCCTCCTTACAGCCATGTATACTAGTACAAAGACTTCAGCACTTGCATGCAATTAAAATTAGTTGATATCAGAAGTCCTTTGGATGTACCCAATACTATGTTATTTATGAATACCTGCACACTCCTAAGTTACGTAAATCTGGCTATATCTCAATATCATATACCATTGAAATTGTTACACTGGATTTTTGTAGAAAATCTTACTGGTTGGACAGTAAATTTGTAATCTTGCGCCCTCCAATACCTACAAATTTAAATTGTCTCATTCCAAAAAACTCTTCAACCAATAATTAGATTCGAAGTTGCTGGTTTTTTAGTACGAGTTCTATAAGAAAATAGTGCTTCGCTACACAAAACTAGAGCGTTTTAAAAATAGTGTTGCTGCCTTTTTTAGCACATTTGTAAAAAAGAAGAAGTTATATAAAATGAAACATAGAATCGAACATCACATCTATTGTTTCTTTAAACCACAAAGCTAATAGAGAAAACTAAATTGCAAGGCTGATTAAACCCACTAACAGCACAATTCGAGTAAATTCTAACTAGTTGTATAAACAAAATAGATTTGATAAACAGTTACCAATGGCCTTGAATCTAGTCCGAGCATCACATGCAACTGTAATTTGTGACTTTCCTCTGCAATATATCTTGATAATAGTTCATAGCCACTTCTTCAATTTGATTGGTGGATCGTGTTTTTTTTTTCTTCCTCGCGCTGAACGCGCTATCAGACAGGGTGGATCGTGTTGAATAATAAAGAAGTCAGCTAACAAGTTATTCCATATTGAATAATTAGATGATTATTGTAAAGTATATATTGGATCATAAAATATGACATTTACGTCGACTTTTGGGTCAAATTAGGGACTGATTCAGTTAAATTTGTGAGTCAATTAAAGTCCTACCTAAGAAACCTACACAAAATTTATTATCAACATGGAATAACGACCACAAACAATCAAGAATATCCTAAATTAAATTTTTGATACTTGATTTGAACGAAATCGCAACGATAAACAATCAAGAATATCCTCTCATGGAACTTAATTTCCCTCGAGTTTGCTCTACGATTAACAAAGCTGCCACTAACTTGTTGAATAGCGATATTTCAGATGTTAGAATAATTTATATTAATATTATGGTGACTATGTAAACATTCAAATGTACATTATCTATCATTTAAATAAAGTCAATTTAAGATACTCAAATTTATATTATTGACTTAAGGATAAACAAATATGACTCATGAGATCGGTACATTAATGTGTAGATACCTTTTGAGTAGCTTGTACCCTTGTAGAGGAGTCATGACTTTTCACACATAATTCTTGTTTATGTATAAATATGGTTGGATCATTAGTATCGAAATCTATAAAAAAAAAAAAAAGAAATCTATAATATTTACTCTCAAAGTATTTGACACAAAGATCGTCGGATAGATTGAAAGGCGAACATTCGTCAAGTACCTTCAAAACACTTTCCGCTGCATATGACTTTAGATTTAACATCAGGTACCTTCAAAACACTTTCGAGCTTCTGATTCAAGTTCGTGTTCGTCTTGTGGGAGATTGAAGACGTCTATCCAGCTTTTGCAACTCTCCATGCTTTTTCCATAGTATTTTTGTTTATCAATACTTTTGTTGAATTTTTTTTATAAATCATAATTGTCAAAAAAATATTCCTAACGACGAAAATTCTCTTCCCAACAGCAATTTGAAAAAATTGAAAGCGAAATTTAACCAAACCCTAATCCTACCAAATCCCTCTCCAAAGTCAACGCAGATCTGACGACGACGAGTATCAGTAGAGTAGTATTGTTGTAGTATTCATCTTCACTTTCAGCTCTGATTTTAATAATCAAAATCGAGCATGAGGAGCCTATCTTCATCGTTTTCATCAACTACTCTCTCGGACTTGGTCTCCGATGCTCGTTGCTTGGTCTTCGTCTCCATTCACAATTTTAATCCCAAATGTATCAGTCAGCGTACGTACACAACAACAAGGAAAGGTATTGAGTTACTTTTTCCAACTTTGATTTTGTCTCTGGTTGTTGCTTGTAAATGTGTGTTACTGTGTTTGATATGTGATTGAAAATGGAGTAGCTGGGTGCGTTACAGTTCTTTTTCAGTTTTTGACGCTGAGAGAATAGGAAGGTAAAACCGATTACCAGACATGTCGCGGAAATCCACAATCTTTGTGTTCTGTTTGGTTCTCGTGGGTTTTTTCTATTGCTCAGTGCAGCTTGTTGGAGCGCAGGACATCACTGACCCAGTTGAAGGTAACTGGTTGTTTATAGTCAGTTGATTGATTTAGTTTGTGTGTTTACTCATTTTTGTTGCTGTTTTGATGGTATGGCATTTTTGGACTGCAGTGGCGGCATTGCGGTCTATTAAAAAGAGTTTGGTTGATCCTTTCCGTAATCTTAGCAATTGGGATCTTGGTGATCCGTGCACGGCTAACTGGACAGGGGTGCTATGCTATGATACTGTTCTTAAGGATGGTTATTTACATGTTGTAGAATTGTAAGACTTTTACCAATCCCTATGATCATCATCCCATTCATTGGATTTGATTTTGGATTTGATTTTTTGCATGTTGAATTATATCATATGCACTTGGATTTATGGTTTCATGGCACAGTCAAATGTGAACTTTTTAAATGAGATCCCACTAATGATTTTTTCTTTTCATGCATACATTCCTGAAAGACCTTTTGGCAGTTTTTGATCAAGAAATTGAAGTCTGACTGAATAAGTTAAATCATATGCGCTTCTTTCTTATAGACATGTGTGTGACTCTGTGTCCAGGAATATTTGGTGCAGGGAATAGCAGTGTGAATGATATAAGTTGTTTTGTGTGCTTCTTTGTTGGCCCAAGATTTTTCTGCCACATAGTGTTTTTTTGTTAATGGTTGTCCTGTCATCTTTATAGGCAATTGCTGAACATGAATCTCTCTGGAGCTTTATCGCCGGAGCTTGGCCGTTTATCAAACATGAAAAGAATGTGAGTTGTTTACACTTGTAAATAATCCTAGGCTTGGGAAAATAATGAAAACAAAGTGATTTAATACTGCTTTGATGAAATTATGTAGGAATTTCATGTGGAATAATATAAGTGGCAGCTTGCCTGTGGAGATTGGCAATATTTCAGCATTGGAATTATTGTAAGTGAATTATTTTTTTCAGAATGGCAACGCTGTAGTTTTTTTTATCTCTTGTTGGAAGTGAATCTTAGCATAATTGGACTTGAACTTGTTTAAAAGAGCTGGATGTTTTTCTTTGTTTCCATATAAAAATATTGTTACATGTTTGGTCGATCGAAGGACTGTTCATGAGTCATTTATGTTTGTGGCAATGCCATAATATAACGTTTCCACTCATTACTAGGCTTGTGAATGGGAATCAGCTGACTGGATCCTTGCCTGAATCTCTGGGTAATCTCCCAGTGTTAAGGAGAATACAAATAGACCAGAACCAAATTTCAGGACCCATTCCGCTATCATTTGCAAACCTGTCTAAAGTGAAGCACTTGTGAGGATCAATTTGTATCTATTTCCATAATAAGAGTTTTTGGCATGCACTTAAATGTTGAGTTACATGGTTATACCATACTAAACATCTTGTATAATCTTGTGATAGTCATATGAACAATAATTCCATCAGTGGCCAACTTCCCCCGGAGCTGTCTAAGTTACCCGCCCTTTTACACATGTAAGCTAAATATGGGATACTCACATGTTAACTCAACTGATCTCTTTAGAGTGTTTGGTTAATTTTGTTAGCTGCTAATGATTCTTTGCAGTTTGCTTGACAATAATAACTTATCGGGATATCTTCCACCTGAGTTTTCACAAATGCCAAAACTCATGATACTGTACGTGTTTTCCCTTTCTTCCAAATCTGCTCCTTTTACTTATCTGAGTGTTGATATCCATACTAACTAAATGTGTTTTCTGATTGAAAAAGCCAACTTGACAACAACAAATTTGATGGGACTACTATCCCAGAATCCTATGCTAACATGAACTATTTGGTGAAACTGTAAGAGTTTTCCACTCCTCGCAATAGTACTATGTTTCGGTTCGTTATATTTATATGAGTGCATGCATGGTTGAAAGCATTAACTGTGTCAATGGGTAGATCCACGAGTTCACTAAGAAGTGAGCCTTTTTTAGGTACTTTTGAAAAAGAACAAAGTATATACAACATTTTATTCAGCTGTCGTAAGACTGTTTTACTTATTCTTTCCTCCCTTTGTATATCGCCAAAGAAGACAACTGTTTAATTAAAAGCTGAGTTTCAGACTTTCAGTGTGTGTTGCTTTGTACATTTTGCCATGCAAACAAACAACTGAAGTCTATCAGTGATTATCTTTAAGTGTAACCCAGTCAGTGGTTTTCCTTTAACCTCGACTGCCTTATCCCTGCCAACAATTGGATTTCTGCATCCAGCTGAAATAACTTCTGAAGTTCTGGCACCCTGGTTGATCAAAATAGTTATGATTTTTACATGTACATGCGATGTTTGATTTCTTCAGGAGCCTGAGGAACTGTAATTTGCAAGGAAATGTACCCAACCTGAGCAGAATTCCGCAGCTGGGATATCTGTAAGTGCACAGTTCGCGATTTGATATAGCTCAAGTATTTAGTTTTTTGCTTGTATGTTCTAACCTGTTATTTATTGATGTCTTCATTTCAGCGATTTGAGCTCGAATCAACTAAATGGGTCAATACCCACCGATAGGTTTAGTTCGAACATCACAACGATGTAAGATATCACTGGCCAGTGCACATATACTTCAATTATCTTTGCTTATATTCCACGTAGTCCAAGAATAAATGGACATTTGATACCTATTATTTTTGTGTACTGTGTAGTAACCTGTCCAATAATAGGCTGGAAGGAACCATTCCACCAACCTTTTCTGGCCTTCCTCGTCTCCAGAAACTGTAAGGATATTTCCGAGTTACTTTATTTCTCTCAGCTTTGGATGCAGCATAAACAAATCAATTCTGCAAAATTGTCAAGATTTGCGAGTTTCATTCGCTTCATTCGATGTTGTTTCAGGGTATTTGCGAACAATTTCTTGAGTGGTACTGTGCCATCCATGATATGGCAGAACAGAACTTTCAAAGCTAATGAAACTTTGGTTATGTAAGATCTTTTATCATTAGTTGGTGTTTGCATTTCAAGCCATATGTATATCGTACCGTAGATATATTTGTAGCTGACGTCACTATATCATACGGTTTGAAATTATTTACCATATTGATACGAACTTACACCCTCACTAATGACTTGATCTAAACCAAGATATAACAATAGTTAGAACTGGCATGAGATCTGGAATGAAGGGATGATCATTTTTCTCAAAGACAAGTAAGTCCTACTGAATGGCATTATTAATTACAGGGATTTCCAGAATAACCTCCTTTCCAATATTTCTGGTGATCAGAGCTTCGCACCAAATGTCACCATCCGGTTTGTATTTTGCTTCTTTCAGATTAAGCTCATTTTACATTCTTTCACCTGCTAACTGGCGCGTGTAAGCTTATTTTATACAACATTACTTATATTATGCTTCACTATTTTACAAGCAAGGCTTGAAGGTAATCCATTGTGCACATCATCCAACTTAGTCAAGTTCTGTCAGTCCTCTTCTCCAGTTGAGGATCACATTCAGAGCTATTTGAATTCCACCCAGTGTAGACAGCAGTCTTGTCCAGATCCGTACGAATATGCTCCAGAGACTGATTGCTATTGTGCAGCCCCTTTATTGATTGGTTACAGGCTAAAGAGTCCTGGAATTTCTGGTTTCCTTCCGTATCGTGAGATTTTCCAGGCGTACCTATCCTCTGGCCTAAGTATAAAATCTCATCAGCTTTTACTTGATTCTATTCGATGGGAACAAGGACCTCGCCTGAACATGCAACTGAAGATATTTCCTGTTTATGATGTGCGAAGCAGCAACCCATATATATTTAATACAACTGAACTGCTTCGACTTATCAGGAATTTCACTGGGTGGGTAATCCCAGATAGTGATATTTTTGGGCCTTACGAAGTTCTCAACATCACGCTTTTGAGTCCATATAAAGACGGTTCGTATATAATCTTTTCTGTTTTTCATCTTAGGTCATATGACATGTTCATGCTTAGAAGAAGACTATGTTTAGATTTTCATGTATTCATCAATTTAAAAATGTAGCATCAGTATCAGAATAAGCCTTTCCTTGAATCTGTAGTCGGTACTACAGAATCATTCTTTCCTTGTGTTTTTTTACTATCCAAATTTTACGTGACCCTTAACTTGCTTTTCTGTTTTGATGTTTTTAGTAGTCTTTTTTCCCTCCGCTACCCCATCTGGTTTAAGCAAAGGTGCGATGGCTGGAATCATTATTGGAGCTATCATTGGCGCGGTTATGCTATCTATACTTGTTTCACTGCTCATAGTGAAGTTGCATCCCAAGAATCTTCCAGCGGTATTGAGAAAGCGTGAATGTGAGTATTCGTCGTAACTGTATTGGTTAATAACAATAAAATTCCTGCTTTATATGAGCCACGCAAAATACATTTAAGTCAGCGTAGGACATAAAGTTGGTGTTTATAGTAACTGAATATGCAGTAACTGTGTGAGTTCCTGATCACAGGATTGTATCAAAATTCACTAATGCTACTATTATTATTATTATTTTGTTGCAAGACTTTTTACATTCTTGTACACTATGGTGATCAGTTTTGTGTGTTTGACAGTGTTCCGGGTTCACATGAAAATTGACGGTGTCAAGGCTTTTACATTTCCAGAGATGGCATTAGCTACCAATAATTTTGATGGATCCAGTGTAGTCGGACAAGGAGGATATGGAAAAGTCTATAGAGGTGTTCTCAGCAATGGCACTGATGTGGCCATCAAGCGTGCTGAGGAGGGATCACTGCAAGGCGAGAAAGAATTCCTAACAGAAATTCATTTGCTTTCAAGATTGCATCATCGTAATCTTGTCTCCTTGGTTGGATACTGTGATGAAGAGAGTGAACAGGTATCTGCAACTACTAATGCTCTGGCTGATGAGTTGCATTAATTCCGATTTCATATCTTAAATGTCCTCTTCTGATAGTACTGAATGAAAAGATGATGGTTATTAACTTCATATATTACTCATGTCCTAAGATGCTTGGACAAAAGTAGATCCAGTGTTAATCTCGTTTATTTGAGAACACATGTATTTGATGATTATTCTTTGTTCTTATTGGTTCACTAATCTGAGTCTTTCTGGTTGTGGTCTTTAACGAACATTTTAGATGCTGGTTTATGAATTCATGCCTAAGGGAACTTTACGGGATCATCTCTCTGGTGAGTTTTTTGACTAGGTTGCATTACTCTCAGTACTGTTGTAAACCCAATTGGCTCTCTGTGATTGTTGAACTTTAGCTTTGGTTATAATCAGACCGACACATAGCTGTCAAGCCAGATATTCTTCTTAGAAATTATTAAATTGCTTTTGTTTACTGGTTGCTCCGTCAATGCAGTCACGTCAGATGAACCATTGAATTTTGAGACAAGAATACTAGTTGCTCTTGGATCGGCTAAAGGACTTGTGTACCTGCACACTGAAGCAGATCCTCCAGTAATCCATAGAGATGTGAAAGCTAGTAATATTTTGCTAGATGATAAGTTTACAGCTAAGGTTGCTGATTTTGGGCTATCAAGACTTGCCCCAGTTGCGGATATGGAAGGGAATGTGCCAGCTCATATTTCAACTGTTGTGAAAGGAACTCTGGTAAAATATGAAATTAATTTTCACAGCTAATTTTTTATATTATAGTTTTTGTGTACACTTTTTACAAGCCTGCATCATGAGTGTAGGTAAAGAATAATGACTGTTTATGTTCAAGCTTCAAAGACGCTGTAGCCACATTTTCCTAAAACAGTAAACCACTTTTCTCGCAGGGGTACCTTGATCCCGAGTACTTTTTGACTAACAAGCTGACAGACAAGAGTGACGTTTATAGTTTTGGAATTGTGCTTTTAGAGCTGTTGACAGGGATGCAGCCTATTTCACATGGCAAAAATATTGTTCGTGAGGTAAAATATTCCAATCCCAAAACTTATACCTGTTGCTTTTTGTATGTAGTTCATTTCATTAGTTTGGTGATACATTCAATATGATCATCATTTCATCGTGATCTAATACATGCGACATTGCTTTACAAACTTCATAACAGGTGAATACTGCATTCCAATCTGGTATGGTCTTAACAGTTATTGACCAGGGAATGGGCTCTTATCCTTCTGAATGTCTTGATAAGTTTATAGATTTGGCACTCCGTTGCTGTCAAGATAACCCAAATAACCGTCCTTCAATGGCAGATGTGGTGCGCCAGCTTGAGAATATACATCATCTGATGCCTGTGACAGACAAAATAGTAGCCAAATCGTGGAGAGAAGGAACATCAGGGAAAAGTGTGCCACTTCTATCTTCATCTAATACAGTTAGTCATCCATATGCGTCTATAGATGTGTCAGGCAGTAACCTCGTTAGTGGAGTAATACCTGCTATATCCCCAAGGTAAGGATGATACCCGGTCGAGTTTGGGAAATGGTCAAATACAGCTGCCCGTGGCCCTTGCAAATCGTATTCATCTATACGCTTAGGTGTAAACAAGTGTGTGTTTTTTCTTAATTTCTTTCCTTTCGGATTGTTATCAGCACTTGTTATCAGCACTTGTCTTGATATAGCCTTTATATGATAAATCAAGTTTGATAACTTTTTTTCCATTACTAGTTGCTCCCATGCCATTATGCTTTATCCTTACAAAAGATGGACACTTGCAATGGGCATTCGAATTGTAAAATAATCCTTTGAACCCTAATAATGGCTCTATTCAAAAACAAGACTATAAAAGGAATGTGAACCTCCCAAACATCTCACCAAGAAGAGAAAAAGACCAGCAGACTAACTACATTCTCAGCTCAAAACACAACTCTTGCTAGAAAGACTAAAATGATCCCGAAGGCAAAAAAGGCTCCCACCATCCGGTTTCATACTTTGGGTATGGCGCGACCCAATTTGCTGGCTTCTCGAACTCTAAATTTAGAGTAGTTGAATTTGAAGCCAATGCTTCGTCCACTGTGTCAGCTTCATAGCTTTCCGCCAGAACTCTATCCAGCCTCAGTTTCATAAACCTGTTAATTGACAACAGGCAAGATAGTATTGGAAATGGATATGCCCATGTGTATGTCAGCTGAAAACCAAACTCTATTTATACACACAATACAATGAGGCAGGAAAAGAGTAGCTTTGCTACTCATGGGAAGTAGTAGAGCATGTTTTGTAAGCCTAAACTTAAAACATTGGCAAGCCTCGGAGGATATTGGTTCGAATAAAGAAAAAGCTATTTCAGAGTTCAATGCAGCTTTTAATCACAGCAATTTTGAGTCTCCTATCACACGGACATACCCTTGTTTCAATATCCCACACTATTTATTGTCGATAAACGTCTTAAATTTCAGCTAATCAATTCAAAGAGCACATCATCTCCAAAAGGAAAACAAAGCTAACAATTAACAGATAAATCAATAAAGTTAACAGTAACACACAATAAAATCAAAGAAGCTACTTACGTGATCCACGGAGAATTAGTTGAAACTAAGGCAACAGCAGGCCTCGCCAATCTGCGCGTAATGTTAGGAAACTTATCCAAAAACTTAGGCTCAATCACCAACCAAAAATCCCTCTCCAAATCCAACTCCTTATAATACCTACGCCTCTCGAACAACTGCTCCTGAAAATGCTCCTCTTCGTCCAACATAAACCTCGCATTTGCCACCACAAAATAATATCTCTTTCTCCCATCCTACTCCAACACCACCACCAACAACAACACACAATGTTATCAAACCAATTCAATATGAATAAACACATACAAACAGTAATGGGTTAAAAGTGCAAGTGCAATACCTCTTTCTGGGGAGCAGTGAGCTCCTGCTGTTGCTGATTTGCGTCAGTGGCAGAAGCGACTAGTGTCTTTGTAGAGAATGAAATTGACCTGCGAGGGAGGGAAAGAGTTGTGGGTGGAGGTATCCAAACGCTGCCTCTACTGGCGGAATTGAGTGGAGTGGAATTCTGCCTGGGAGTGACACCCACTGTGACAATAGCTGAGAGTATCATTTTGATGTACGAAATGGTGGATTTGAGCTCGCTCAAGTAGAAATCAGATAGACAAGAAATCTTATCATCGAAATTTAGGATTTTGTCCTTTTTTGTCCATTTGCTTCTAATTATTTTTGCTGCGTGAGAAATGTTTTTTTATTTTTGTTAATAGTTTACTAATAACTTAAATGTTAGTACAAAGATGGTAAATTGTGATTCAAGTTTTTTTTTGAACGAGGGCAAGTGCCCAATAAGTACAACGCAAGGATTTATTTAGTCTGACTCGACCTAACTGAAAAATATGAAATTAATTAAAAGAGCTAAATCGAGTCATTTGTCTTGCTCAGTATAATATGAAAACTAAAAAATCGAAATCAAAAACTCGACCTAATTGTGATTCAAGTTGAGTTTTGCTGTTTGGTCTTACCTAATGGGACATTTGATAAAGAAATTATCTTGATATATTTTAGGACATAATTTATTTTTGACACAAAATTGTCGGGAAAATGCACTTGACCAATTGACGTATTACAAATCATGAGAATCAATCGCATAATGTATCAGTTTGGTATAAAGTATAATTTTTTGATTGTACATTTATTTGATATAGTAGTTATAAATATTCATATTGATTGATAAGACGAAATTCTAGGAGGACATCTAATTTTTGTAAGACGATAAAACATAATCTTCACTGTTGTTTACTAATAATCTAAAAAATGAGATTTAACCTAAAAAAATAAGCGTTAAATCGGAGAAAAAAGTCGCCCGTATTTTTTGCAAATCCAACCCCTTATCTAACTAAAAACCAACTTTAATCTCATCTGTTAGATTAAAAAATCAGCGGCTAAGATGATTATGTCCTTCTGTCTAATAATAATTATTTGTCCTCCTTGATTCAAACTCGCACAAAAAAATGTTCAAAAAGTACCAATAAATTAATGTGAGACGGAGAAAACATCATCTTAACCATTGATTTCAATCAAATAACAATTAATATTGATAACCGTCAATCACCAACCGCTTTATATTTTTTGCTAATTCATATTAATTTAATTAAAAATCAATTTAATCTCAACCACTATTTTAATCTCAATCAACAGTTGAGATAAAATACTACCGTTTTACCAAATTTATTTATTTCTTTTGATTTTACCTATTAAAAATATGTGCATTTATGGTTTATTATAAATTGACATATCACGAAGTATTTTAAGCAGTGTTATATTTTAGTAATTATCAATACTAACATGATTATATGATAAAGTTTCAGAAGGACGAGTAAGTTTTTGTGAAACGGAAGGCCATTATTTCAACCGTTGATTTACATTATTCCAACAGTTATGATTGAGAACCGACAGTCCTTAACCGCCAAAGTAATTCAGTACCAAAGTAATTTAAAAAAAAATTTAATCTCAACTGTTAAATTAATAAATCCAACGGTTGAAATGTTGTCTCTATGTCTCACATTAATTAATTATTCTTCTAAAACCTAACCCCATAATTATAAAAGGTATATGAAATGTGTGTTCATTTCATAAACATCAATAAAATCATTTACGCTTTATACATGACCACGGGCTCAAAGCAGGCACTCTCTAATCTGTCTATCACTAACACGTTACATTTTTTGGTAAGCATATTTGAGTTCCTCGATCAATTGATATATATGACATGCAGTTTAATCCATTGTCACTTGCGCGCCATTCGTTTAATCCTCGCGACCCTAGTCCCATTTTCTTTCCACAACTGGAGAAAATATCTGATCCAAGCTCGTGTCACCATTGCTCTCGGAGTTAAACATCACGTCCACCATATCCATCACCGGTTGGTAGTTATACCCACCAGCTTCACTACCATATAACCAGTCATGCAAATGTTCTCGCGGGTCTTTGAACTGATTAGTTTTTAGGGTTGACAGCAGTGTTCCTACATAGTTTGTCTGAGCTGAATATTGCTGTTGTATGCATGGAACAAATGAGTTCTCTATTGTTGATGCTGCTGTTGTCAGTGTGTCCGGCGCCATCGACAGTGATGTGTCTGGAGCTTTGGCAGACATGTGACAAGTATGCTCGTTTATATAGTTTATTTCGAATGTGTTTGGATCGTCTTCGAGTCTTTGGACTCGCTTCTTGGCTGGACAATCGTAGAGCTTGTGATGGGTGCACCCAAAGTAAGCCCTATAATTGTATAATTTCACAAGAACACTGTACATCACTACACATTACATTTACATCAGCAATGCAAGCTAGGAAGCTTCGATCTAAACATATAAACAAAAATCATCAAATAGAATGTCGTCACTGGGATCGGCTCATATTGGACCCACCACTAACTCTACAATCCCTTCAACCCAGTTATTCAACGTCGTCACACATTTATACTTAATTTACTCCAATGATAAGATTGACCTAAATGTCATTTGTTTTGACTTTTTGGTTTGCGTGTAGCATGGTTTATTAGGTTTTTACGGTGAGGATAACAAAATGCATTGCATGGGTTATTGGTCACGCTTTCACTCTTTGAAAATAGAACTTGAAATTAGTATTTGACTCGATCTTAATGTTTTTGTAATTAGTTCAACGAATAGGTCAACATGCAACATCAGCCATAACTAAACAAGCTTACATGTCTAGTGATGAAGATCAAGATGTAACTGTAGGTCTTTAGCATGATATAATCTTCCTATCTATATTATATATAAAGCGGGAAGGGGTGTTTTGTGGGTTTCTTTTAAAGTCACAATTCACCTTCCCAAAATACCCTTCCTCAATTTCATATTTACACACGTAATATTTCAACTATTAACTTCTTATAAACTATATTATAAAAATAAAATTATTTGCACATATATTGTGCAGAAACTACTAGTCTATCCTATATATAAAGCGCAAGCAATATTCCTATTGACGGTTACTTGAAGCCACATTTTTATACTAATTTTAACCCCTGATTCTATTAATAATTACTTAAAATTTGTTTCACTACCCTTAATATCATTTATATATATATAAATTATATGCAGGAAGAAGTTCTAGGAGGACATCTAATTTTATGTAAGACGGTGAGACATGATCTCTACCGTTGATTACTTATAATCTAACGGATGAGATATAACCACAAAAGTAACCGTCAAATCCAACCGCCCGTGTTTTTTGCAAATCCAACCGTCTATTAATCAAAAACCAACTTTAATCTCAACCTTTAGATTAATCAAATCAACGACTGAGATTATGTCCTCCTGTCTTACAATATTTATTTGTCCTCCTTGATCCTAACTCATTATATGCATAAATTAATAAATCTAACAATATGCACAATTTTGTGCATCAAATAACTAGTATATATAAAACGGGAAAGGTCTTATTGACGGTTAACAAATTGAAGCCACATTTTTATTCCTAAAATATCCTCAAATTTATCAATTATTACTTAAATTTAGTTCATTTTAAAACTGCACATTTAAATAATTTATAATATAGACATGCACATATTATGATGTGCACTAATACTAGTTTATTATAAAGTAGGGTTAGTATTAGGTCGAATCTATTATGCTTATACAACAATCATTTTCCTAGAGAGAACAATATTTGTCAAAAGTAGGTTAAGTGTGAAAATTAAATTATTGGATACATACCGAGGGAATCTAGAGCCAAGGATCTCTTTCTGGCCGTATTTTCTCCAAGTGAAACCATCCTCCGGCAGAATATAGGAGTTCCCTTTTATTAGAGCTGCTATTCTAACTGTCCTCCGGATATCCTTCTCACGTCTACAACAAAATATATACACACACACTTCAAATAAGAAGCAAAGTAACACTGAATATGAGAACAACAATGCAGCTGAAGTGATTTGTAAAATTAGGGTTACTATTATGCATCCCTCCCTACTTACGTTCTTTTTGTCCCCATAGAAGAAGGCCCTGATCTACTAGACCCCGAAGATTGAACCGTCAGAAACTTTTTCGATCCCCAGATAGCATCAGAAACTCCTTCAGCTCCCATTATTCCGTCACAAGTTACATGATTATGCTCACAAAGACTACTGATCATCGTTTTACCAGTCAAGTCCTCATACTGATGATGGCTTTGGCTTTCCATTGTGCTTTGATACCTACCCATTTTTTGATTGATCAAGTTGTGAGAGAATGGTAAAGTGTGATGATAATTATTGTCATTAAGCTTCTCCTGAACAGACTTGAAAGCTCTGATGATCTCAGCACACGATTCAGATATCAAACTTGGTTGGTTCATGATGCTCTGGAGGCTGTCTTCGAGCATACGTGCCAACTCACAGCCGTGTAGAATCATGGAAATGATGATGTTGTCGTCCATACAACCCTTATCAAACTCACTACACTTATAAACAACAAAAGCGTTGTTCTTTATTCTATAAGATATAATGAGTTACACAGAGGTTAATAATCAAACTAAAACGCGAACGAGGGTAAATATAGATAGAGTGCAAACGTCATCTCTTGCATCATGTGTGTTTTTCACTCGCATGCAAACAGCCATGACAAAGTTTTGCACTTTCAAAAAGATGACAAAAACATACTTAAACCCTAGTCATAGTTTCTAGAGACCTCCATGTATAATCACTTTGACTTAATATTACTTAACATTTTTGGCTCATTAATATTTAAACATGTAGATTTAATAGATGATTCAAGTATCTAACTAGCGGTGATAACTTAAAATATCCTATAGATTTGATAGACAAGACTACGATCTGACATAAAGATTTGAGTTCCATAAAGTATTTCAAGCGTCTACTAAACTTACGCCTTTCGACCCCTATTCGTCGAAACTTCTTCCTCGGTGACAAGAATAAGAAAACATAATCTGTTCATGCTGAGTGCATCTTGAACACGTTGGTAATTAACACCAATAGTGACTTAATGAGAGAGGACTAAGTCATATGATGACATGGTCATAAGCTAGCACTCATAAATCAATAAAGTATTACGTTTTCCGATAAATGTCAATTGAGATATTATATATTTGTGAGACGTAATAACTTAATTTCAATTATTGACTTGATTAATTTATCAATTGAAATTAAATTAATTTTTAATAAAATTGGAAGGTTAGATTTAATTATTTTTTACTTTAAATTTCATCAGTTGGAATATTATTAATCAACGGTTGTGATTATGTCTCACGATCTCACAAAAAATATTCGTCATTTTTTATCTTTCCGAGAAGATAATTTTTTGTAACACAAATGATTTAATCTCAATAATTAATTTTGATTAATCAAAATTGAAATTAAATATTTTATTTAACCTTGGTTTAGGAGGCCATACATTTTTTGTAAGAAGATGATCTCAACCGTTAAAATCAATCCAACGGTTGATATTGGTAACCGTCAATCACCAGCCTCTTGTGTTTTTACAAATTAATTAAAAACCAACTTTAATCTCAATCGTCGAATTAATCAAATCAACTGTCAAAATTACGCCTTTATATCTCACAATATTTATATGTCTCTCTAAAATCCTGTTCTTAAAACAATAATTAAATCATTCTGAAAAACACAAAAATTGAAATGAGCTGTTTTTCTGTCCTGTCGTGACGAAGATTCTTGGTCAACAGACCCAAAATTGGACTCAATTTCAAACCGCCGTGTTTCTCAAGCATGTCTCGTAAGCCTGGTCAACACTCATTCGGGCCTCCTAAATAACTCGGGGAAGAAAGCCCAAATCCAAGCCCAAAAGAGTGCAGCTTTCACTCAGTACACCTCCTCGTAGACGATCAGAGCTCCGAATCCCGTCGACGAGGAACGAAGACGATCTTGTCGATGCATCCATTTCCGATTATCCGTTTTCGCTTCTCCGTTCGGCGCGGTCGTTTCAGAGCACTGCGAAGAGTTGAAACGCTGCGGAAATCAAAAGCACTCTTGATTAACACTTGATCGTAGATTTGTTAAAATCGTCGAAATCCTCGGCATCATCATAATGTTTAAGTTTCTGAAAGGAGTGGTGGGCGGATCTGGAAATGGACTTAAGGATCTGCCGTATAACATTGGCGAGCCATACTCGGCTGCTTGGGGCTCATGGATTCATTATCGCGGCACTTCAAAGGTTTATATTCAATTATCAACTTTTAGTGTATTTATTGGATGCCCATTTTGGAATGTAGATGCGAGGCATGTGAAATGATTTTTTTCCGATGATTATTGTTACAGGATGATGGTGTAGCTGTGTCGATTTTTGCTCTTTCAGGAAGTAATGCTCAGGATGGGCATTTAGCTGCTGGCCGAAATGGAGTAAAGCGGCTCCGGACGGTAAGCAACTTGCTTTAGTAAGTTTTTTAGGATTGGAAATTAATTTGTTTGGCACTGTGTTTGATTTCACATGCTGTTGGTTGCTAACAGATGAAAGAGACTTGCTTGCTTAGTAGGCACCACAATTTTATAGATTGAGAACTTGTGTTTTTAGGTTCTCTTACCCAATGCTCCCCCTGAATTCTTTCAGATTAGTGTAGAAAATATATCATATATTTATGTGTCTGTTCCTTCGTGCTTTGGTTAGAAATATAAGAAATGAGGTTTTGATTGATTGCATTTTAGACAGCATGTTGGAAGTACTCCAAGAGTTGTTACTCTATAAAATTTCTGTGTAGCTAATATGACTAACTGTAGTTTGACTACTTTCTTCTAGAGCTGGATGGTACTGTTTGCTTTGCTTTTGCAAAGCCATATTTTGCTTTGATGGCACTGTTTTTGCGTTTCGGTTGTGAAAAGTAAAAATGAAAGATAATTTTAGTCTCAGATAAAAGCCTTCCAAGACTCGTTCATCATGTAAGATTGAAAGCTCTGTGCCTGTCATAGAACTGATTATATGTGTTTATCTTTAACCCCTCCATTCTTTTTTACTTTCACGTCTTATATTTTTTCCTGGCATTAGCATTACTGCAGTCTCTAACCATGTTTGCATTTTGATTTACTCTCATCGCTTTAGAATGTAACCATGTTTGCATTCTGCTCTTACTCGTTATAGTTTTCTACATAATTCACCCCTTATACCATTATGCTTATGTTTCGTAATGACATGTTCCTATTCTTAAGTTACTATTTAAGCCCCGGTGAATCCGAGCTAGTTTAAACCGTTTTCCCATTGGTAGATTCCATATTATAGTTCGAGTTGCCTATTCATATTTTTTCTCTGTGCATACATATAATTTTCATTAGTTTAAGTGTGCATCTATTTTCAGGTCAGGCATCCAAATATTTTATCTTTTCTGCACAGTACTGAGGTAGAGACTCTTGATGGATCTATTTCAAAGGTAACCATCTATATGGTGACTGAACCTGTAATGCCACTTTCAGAAAAGATCAAGGAGCTAGGTTTAGAAGGTACACAAAGGTACTGCGGTTTTCTGTTCACATTCTTTTATTGATTTAGCCATTTAGGACCATTGCAAGTATTCATTTCATCATTAAAATGTTTGCTAATTGAATGAGGATTATTATTTTGAAATTTGACGTGGTAATACTCTTACTGTGTACCTAATGCATATTGAAGCATAGTCCATAGTTTTTAAATTTATCTATTAAGTCCTTCAGCGAGCCCTTTGGGTTATTCATGTTAAATGTGATACTCAAAGTCAAACACAGTGATATCCATTTCTTTTATCACAATTAGATTTCTATTGAACTTTCTTGGCCTAATCATTAATCAACTTATTTATCCGAGCACTCACTATCATCCCCATCTCCTATCGTTCCAACTTGCTTTACTTCCACAAGTTTAAAGAATTCGTTACGATTAGTGTATGTTTTGGCATGCATTTGTGGTTTTTCTTCAGTTAATGTTTTTCTGATCTCTCTTTTAAGGGATGAATATTACGCATGGGGACTGCACCAAGTAGCCAAAGCTGTGAGCTTTCTAAATAACGACTGTAAACTTGTGAGTACTAATCGCTGGTTGTCATCCACTTTCACTTGTTCTTTAGATGCTAGGCTATCATATGTTACCACAAGGATTTTATATGTTAGATATATTTTTCTCATTGCTTATGTGCTCCAGGTTCACAGTAATGTGTGCCTTGCCAGTGTTGTTGTCACTCAGACTTTAGATTGGAAACTTCACGCATTTGATGTATTGTCAGAGTTTGATGGAAATGCTGCAACTTCAAATGGGCCGATGCTGGTACTATGTTTTGACACTTGCTTACTCTTTAGTCATTGTCTATTTAATAATTAGTAACTTTCCATCAGGGGTGGTAGCCTGATGGTGGGAATTCTGACAAAGAATCCTCAGGTCAAGGGTTCGATCCCTGGCCTCACCATTTATTCAATCCTTCCTTGTGGGAGGATGTTGCCTTCCTCCTGCCTCGTGCATGGAGACTCTTCGCCCCCTCCACCCATGCGTGGAGGCTCTTCGCCTGTATTCCTGTTGTTCTCTTGGAGGGTCGTTCTTCATCTATGCGGAAGAGACATGCATGTTTGATGCTGTCGATTGTGGGTATCGAAAAAAGAAAAAAAAACAATCATATGCAACCACACTCCCCCAACCTACTACGAACAACATACCTAGTCACCGCTCTTTGGTGTAGTAGTAATAAGGAAATCATATTTAAAAAATAATAATAATAATAATAATAATAATTAGTAACTTACTCCCTTAATCCCATGCCGTAAGCATTTGCTTTTAAAATCGTTAAATTATATATAGCCACTTATGAAGACAAAATAACTATAACACTGACTATATTACCCTTCCTAGTTGATTTATAGTCACATTAATTGAATGCTAACTGTATTTAGATAGTAATTTGGGGGGTTAACTGCACAAAAATTAAGTTTCATAATATGTGTGAGAATGTGGTAATGGCCATATAGTGTGGATTTAGAGGTATTGTTAGTGATAATGTTGTTATTCGTCCAGTAGACGTTTATGGTTCCTACAGCTAATGCGTTGCGAACAATTATTTTCTATGATCTTATTCTTTCCTTTACGTTTGATAAACTTATTGCAGCAATATGAGTGGTTGATTGGTGCACAGTACAAGCCACTGGAGCTACTAAAGTCAGACTGGGCAGCAATTAGAAAGTCCCCACCGTGGTCCATCGATTCATGGGGCATGGGTATGGCAACCGTCAATGCTCTTATAATAGCATGATAGACATTTCCTCGAACATTGGGTTTTCAACACATTTTCCATAAATAAAAAATACACCATTGACTTACCATTCAGAGTACCTTTGGTTTTCTTTAATCTTTTACTGTCTGACTGTGGATGCAACTGAACATTTTATTTGGTTCTTTGGCGTGCTCTATAATTATTTATCAGTTCAAACTCACACTTTTAAACAATAGCGTATAGAAATGGCGTCAGCCAACGCCTCATTTACAATGGGAATTTCTTAATGTAGTTTTGTTATGGTGTTTAGGCTGTTTAATATATGAACTTTTCTCGGGACTTATGCTTGTGAAAACAGAGGAGCTGCGTAACACAGCTTCCATACCGAAGGTATAACTTTAATTGAGTTTCCTGTGCTTAAGTTGTGACCAATGAGTATGTTTTCACTTTTTCTTTTACCTCTACCCTTTGTCTCACAGTCCCTACTTCCAGATTACCAGCGACTCCTGAGTTCTACACCTTCTCGCAGAATGAACACATCGAAGCTTATTGAAAATAGTGGTGGGTTCACTTATTAGATTGTTAACTATGTGCAGAGGGTACCGTACCATGTGTATATTCATATCCTATGAGTGGGTTTTGTCACTTGCTTGCAACAGTTTCTTCATGGAAAAAGGCTAATTTACAATCACCATATTAGATTGAATTTATTACGCTCTGATTTCTAGAGATAGCTGTTATTGCCTGTATTTACTTTTACTTCTGTGTACAGAATATTTCCAGAACAAGTTAGTGGATACAATACATTTCATGGACATTCTGAATTTGAAAGACAGCGTAGAGAAAGATACATTTTTCCGTAAACTTCCTAACTTGGTGGAACAGCTTCCTCGACAGATAGTTGTTAAAAAGGTTGATTTCCTTGAACATTTTATGGAGATGTACATTTTTGGATTTCTAAATTTTATTTTTCTTCACCCCTAGTTGCTGCCTATGTTGGCGTCTGCATTGGAGTTTGGTTCAGCCGCTGCCCTAGCACTTACTGCGTTATTAAAAATGGGTTCCTGGCTCTCAACTGATGAGTTTTCTGTCAAGGCATGTTAATGATGCCCTCTACTTCGTGTTGCACTCCTAGGATCATAATTCCCTGTGGTTAGAGTTGATTAAGCGATTGTTGCCTGCAGGTGCTTCCAACTATTGTCAAACTCTTTGCAACCAATGATAGAGCAATTCGTGTCGGTCTTTTACAGCATATTGACCAGTATGGAGAATCTTTAGCAGCGAACGTGGTTGACGAACAAGTATGCGGTCACTTGTAAACTTTTGACTTGCCTATGGTAGTTGCATTTGATTTGACTTTTTACTGACATCAATGCTTATTGTTGTTAAATGTACCATTATAGGTCTATCCTCATGTTGCGACTGGGTTCAATGACACATCTGCCTTTCTCCGTGAATTAACTCTTAAATCCATGCTTGTGTTGGCCCCCAAAGTAAGTGATTCCTACTGTATTGAAAGGACACTGCCGATTAGGCTTTTGTTAATTTTCAACGTTTGAAAAATCTTCTCCAGTGCATGGCATTTACTTTGTGCTGCAAGATTTGTTTTTAAATTTTTACTAAGAAGAGTTCTCTTTTCCCATTGAATTCAGCTTTCTCAACGTACTGTTTCGGGATCTCTATTAAAGTATCTTTCCAAGCTACAGGTACTGTTGAAATTCATGTAATCAAACTCCTTTTCTTCCATTAAATCAGCTTTGCATTTTTACTCTTTTTACATGCCATCCTGATCGGACTCTTTCAGGTTGATGAAGAGCCAGCAATCAGAACGAATACCACCATTTTACTTGGGAACATTGCCAGTCATCTTAATGATGGGGTTAGTTTTGTTTAGCATGGGTATTCTTTTTCCTTGATATCATTCTATTTCATTGTGCTTGCTAAAGAAGAATATTTGGTCAATGTCACGATGCAGACAAGAAAAAGAGTCTTGATCAATGCATTTACTGTCCGTGCTTTGCGTGATACCTTTCCTCCGGCAAGAGCTGCAGGTATTCTTTCTTATCATGTGCTGCATTCTGTACAGATTGTATCTTTACAAATTGACAGTTCTCTAATCCCTTTCAAATATAGATGTCTTGATTACTTAACCAAATATATGACAACTTTTGCAGGAGTTATGGCCTTATGTGCGACCAGTTCTTACTATGATATCACCGAGGTCGCTACACGTGTTTTGCCGACTCTTGTTGTTTTAACTGTTGATCCTGATAGGTGTGTCTCAAGTCATGCATTCATTTTTGTTTGGTCTATAACACATGGTCTTGCAAGATCGTCAGGTAGCATGACTCAGTATTTGCAATGTCTTTGCTGGTTCTTCTGACCAAATAAAACTTGTTGAATTAAAGACAAGGCAATGACGTATTTAATGTTAACCCTAATTCATAATAGTTTCATGTTAATCTGGTGAAGTGGAGAGTTCCTTGACCTAACTTGTTTCCTTCATGTAGTGACAGAAGCTTTATATGATATGTTAACATAAATTGTAATAGAGCTCTAGATAGCCAAATATTATAGTCGTTTGAAACAAGTTTATTATCACGTGACACAAATTTTACTCTTTCGTATGAGCAGTGATGTTCGGTCAAAAGCATTTGATGCAGTTGAACAGTTTTTACAAATTGTCAAACGTTACTACCTGAAGGTATGCACCCAGTCTAAAGGTTCATTTTTTGGTGTGTCGTTGGTCATTTCGGCCGCATTTGACTTCTTATTTGTCTTTAGACTGGTTCAGGAGGAACGGGTGGGGATGAGAGCTCTGCAACGCCATCTGCACCAGGGGCTGCAGGTTTACTTGGGTGAGTTGAGTTCACAGTTCCTGCACCTTATGAACCCGTACACATCTCGCACTATATCTCAATATATTGATCACTTTCTACTAGCACTTGTTGTACCTTGCTTCATGCTTGCTGAATCATTTGGAAATTATGCGGTGTCTTTGAACTCTCAGATGGGCCATGAACTCCTTAACCACAAAAGGAAAAGCTTTGGAACATGTTTCGCCACTTGCTACAAATTCTAGCATGCCTCTTGCTTCTGTGGGATCTGGTGGCTCAGGTACCGTTTCATGTTTCTGCTTCATCTTGCAACAAAGTCCTTTTCTCATTACCTTGAGTTTTAGCTGATAACTGACCAAATCTGCTTTGTCAGCTGTGGACACACTTAGTCCACCTCCTATGCTTGTGAATTCTAACTCAGATTTAGCCAACCAGAAAGCCCCACCATCTCCGACATCAACTGATGGTTGGGGAGAACTTGAGAATGGCATTGGTGAGGATGATATTGAGAAAGATGGATGGGATGATATTGAACCTCTTGAAAGCAAGAAGCCTCCTCCAGCTCTAGCAAGTATTCAAGCTGCACAGAAGCGGCCGGTTGCGCAAACCAAACCACAAGGTATCACTTTTTTCTTGAGCATTCGGCTTTTCCAGCATGCTTCCAGAAATATTCAAGAGTGCGTTGCTCTAACGAACCTTCTTATTGCAGCGACAGCTTCAAGACTACATAATCCTGTCAAGACTACAAAAGATGAAGAAGAAGACTTATGGGGATCCATTGCTGCTCCTGTTCCTAAAACACACAAGCCTGCTAGTGCAAAACCAAGTACTCTAATGGCAGCTGATGAGGATGACCCTTGGGCTGCAGTTGCAGCTCCACCTCCTACAACTACCAGGTCCAAAGCAAGTAGTAATACCATACTTGCTAATGACGATGACCCATGGGCTTCAATTGCAGCTCCACCACCTACCACCAGGGCCAAGCCTCTTTCAGCTACACGAGGCAGAGGAGCTAAGACAACTGCTCCGAGGTTAGGTGCCCAGAAAATAAACAGAACATCCTCAACTGGAATGTAAACAAAGTGTCCTGCACAGCTTACACACGTGCATATTGCAGATATGCGGTGAATATATACGCCTCGAAAAGAGTTACTAATGGTTGTGGCGTTGTGCGGAATTCATATAACTATACATGGCTAGGTTTATGTTGTAACTTGTAACTATAAAGTCAAAAGGGAGTGCATATAACCCTTTGTTTTGGAAAAGTCCATTGAGCACAGTCATTCTGTATTTGACAATTTCATTCTAATCACATGACTTCTAAAATTTGAGACTTGTTCATCAGATGATTATTGATATCATTTTGAGATACTCTATTGAATCATGTTGCCCGTAAAAATGGGATTACACACCATATGTTCAGTACCTTCACCATTCACATCAATCTCAAGCCATGCAATTTCCTCTCCCTTTCACCAACAGATCACCATGGTTCACCCTGCCAAGCCTCTCCATTTCCCAGTTAGGTCAAAACCATTCCACCTGAATCGTTACGTAAAGATCGAATAACGAGGCTGGGCACCGGCCATGGCGAACGAGACAACAGGTACTTTTTGCCATGAATACGAGATGCCAGACTCAGATGGCTTATGGCTTGGAAACAATCCTCTTCTCTTCACCACCCCTCTTCTTATGCTCCAGATCATTGTCATTTCCATCTCTTCCCAACTCATTAATATCTGCTTGAAGCCCCTTGGCCAGTCCGTTATCGTATCTCAGATTCTGGTAAGCACGTACGTATCCATGCACATGCATGCATGCATGCCCAAAATACTAAACACCAAAATGACGTAATTTAATGATCTTTAATCGTGTCGATTGTTTTGTTTCATGCACTGATGCACATACAAAATAGTATAATCCTTATAAACATATTACATGTTTTTTCCAGGGAGGAGTTGTGCTAGGTCCATCTCTACTTGGCCAAATAGATGTATTCTCGGAGACTCTTTTTCCATTAAGAGGAAACATGATACTTGAAACCCTAGGAACATTTTCAATCATGTTTGTCTTCTTCCTAATTGGAGTAAAGTCTGATGTGATCATGATGCTCAGACCAGACAAGAAGGCAATGACATTAGGGTTTTCAGTATTCTTCTTCACGATATCAATCCCAACAGCCTTAGCCATTCTCATAATCAAGACAATCCATTTAGAGCCATCTCTCTCAATGGCTCTCCCTTTAGCAACGATTTCTCAATCCATCACAACTTTACCTGTCATTGCTTGCTTACTAATGGAGCTTAAGATTATTAACACTGAGCTCGGTCGTCTAGCTCTTGCCACCACCATCTTCTGTGACATTCTAGGAGTCTCAGTCATATCCATCATTTTCTCAGTATCAGAAAATACAAGTGGTAGCCTTGTGACAATATTTGCTTCTATTGGATCTGCTGCAGGATTGATAGGAATTGCTTCCTTCATGTTCCGGCCTCTAGTGTTATGGATAGTCGACCAGACGCCCCCAGGGAAGTCCGTGCAGGGAGGCCATATGTGCATAATATATTTATCAGTGTTAGTATCAGGATTACTTAGTGAACTTATTGGACAACATTATGTGTTTGGACCTATGATATTTGGCTTGGCTGTTCCAGACGGTCCGCCGTTGGGATCTGCAATTGTGGCGAAACTAGATACCCTTATATCAGAATTTTTGTACCCAGTTTTCTTAGGATGCAGTGGGTTGAAGACTAATGCTTTGAGTATCCATTGGAAGACATTTGTGATCATGAGTTTATTATTGCTTTTTGAAAGTGTTGTGAAGACTGGAGCTGTTGTGTTACCTGCCCTCTACTTTAACATACCTCAAAAAGAAGCTATTGTTCTTGGGCTTGTCATGAATGCTAAGGGAGTTAGCGAGCTTGCCTTGTACAATTTATGGAAAGATGTCAAGGTATGATCATTTCAAAATGTGTTTTTTATGATTACCTGCGACGAGTTAAGATCAAAAGAGACGGATAAATTCCTTGAGACCGGAGACTTTTATTATTAACAGTTGATTTGATTAATCAAACGACTGAAAATAATGTTGGTTTCCGCAATCTTATAAGAAGTTATATGTCATTATTGAGATTTTCAATGTTAACACAGCATCATATTGATATATTTTATATCTTGCAGTTACTAGGGGAAGAAGAATTCAGCATGCTCGTAATTTCAGTGATTGTAGCAACAGCAATAGTACCCAAGTTAGTACGTCTCGTCTATGACCCGACCGAGATGTACATGACAATTGAGCAGAACACATTGTACCATACTAAACGTGACTCTGAGCTACGCATAATGGTATGCATCCACAACCAAGACAACATCCCTACAATCATGAACCTTCTAGAAGTTTCTCATCCTACAGTTGAGAGTCCCATTGTTGTCATAGCCATGCAGCTAGTTGAGCTAGTAGGCCGCTCAATGCCGATCTTATTAGCTCATGGAGACCAACCAGCAGCATCTCGAGCTCTAGAGCCTAATTTATCAAAGTCCAACCATATCATCAATGCTCTTCGTCACTACGAGCTTTTACATGAGAATTGCACTAAGCTGAAATTCTTTACTACGGTGAGCCATTTCGATACAATGCACGATGATATCGTGCAGGTGATCGGAGAACGGCATGTCAAAGTTGTGATTATGCCGTTCCATAAACAATGGGCTATTGATGGATCAGTAGGATCCATCAGTAGGCAGACTCAGGCATTAAACATTAATGTTCTGTCCAAGGCACCCTGCTCCGTTGGGATTCTGATCGACCGGGGGATTTTAAAAGGCTCACTGTCTATTATCAATGCTAGATCAGACTTTCATGTGGCAGTACTTTTCTTTGGTGGAGATGATGACATGGAGGCATTGACGTACGGGGCGAGGATGGGTAGTCATGAAAGAGTGATATTCACCCTAGTGAGGTTTCTTTTACCGGAAGTGGACCGGAAGAGTATGAAACAGGAATCAGATTACATAAACATGGTGAGAAAAGAAAATGCAAGCAATGAGAGGTTTGGTTATTTTGAAGAAGAGATCAATGATGGAGTGAGGTTAGCAGGTGTGATGAAGGAAATACTTGCAGAGGATACTTTTGACTTGATATTGGTGGGGAGACATCATCCGGAATCAGAGATCATGTGGGCATTGGAGGATTGGAGTGAGTGTCCGGAGCTGGGAGTAGTGGGAGATATGCTTACGACGATGGATTTTGGAAGCACGGCATCGGTTTTGGTGGTGCAACAGCATAGAGTGGCGGGAGGTGTGATAGGAAATGTTAGGAGACATGTTGAGGATCAGCAGGTTTTGCCGGAGACACCACCAGGTGGGAGGAGTAATGAACATATTGTAGCTATGTTTGGTGCAAATGAAGGAAGACGACAACCGTGATGTTTGTGTAGTTAGTTTAACATTTAAATGTAAGCATGTTTGTAACTGATAGTGTGTATCTGATTAGTTGTTAGAATTTGGAATGTTATTGTTCCATTTTAAGTTTTTTATAGCTTAAAGATGGGTTAGGATTGTGAGAGTGGATAATTATTGAGAATAGACGAAGCCTATTAATCTCAGTCATAGATTATGATATTATTTGGTTATTTTATTTATTTTAAAAGTTCTACATAAGGTGACTTCCTGTATTTACAAACACTATCATGAGTTGAGAAGCACAAATTCCATAAGTGATGTTATTGAGGCAAACACGAGTTCTAGTGTTACCAAAAGTCTGAATAACAACATGGCAAGTGATTTTATTACAGGATTCTTTTGCTAAGACATACAAGAACAATTTTCGCATAGTTCCCATTGCTCATTGGTTACCATGGAATGATGGCAGGACAGCAATCAATGGATCCCCATAACCAACACCATCTGCGAGAAGCAAAGGCATTCACCAACATTTCAGAATACATACTAAAAAGGTGTTTCTAGCCTAATAGTTGTGCACTCGGGACAATCCCTACCCACTCAGGATGTTACAAGATGAAATATAAAAGCATTACCTCCTTCGTCCGGGAGGACCTTCAACACCTCTCCAGCAACATCAGACTGCAAAAGAATATTTGAGTTGAGTTCCCATCAGAATGATATGAAGATAATTCACTTAAGTAGATGTGGATGTCCATCATACGCGAACCTTTATGGGAAGCTCTGTGCCAAATTGATCCACATAACCTATGATCTGCCCTTCTTTGATTACATTACCCTGTTTTATATGTCAGACATGCATAGAAATTAATCGCAAGGTCCTCAGTACATGGGCTACATTTACTATGAGGTTCATTTAGTGATTAATTTGCATTCATTAAATACATAGTAATTTTATGTTTGTAATTTACCTCTTTGCAAACAGGAGGTTGCTTCTTTCCTTTCAATGTTCTCCCCTTATGGAATGTACCAACCTGTATAAACGAAATAAAATCATGTTTTAGATGTGTGTCTCTGCATTCAAGCTGAAATTGGTTTTTAAGCAAGGCACAATACATACTGTTGGTGAAGAGACTAAAACATATCCTGAAGCACCGGATGATTCCAGAGATACCAACTTTGCCGACTTTTCTTTTGGTATGTTCACAAATGAACTGGATTTGGCAGATGTGGTTTTCGGTGGTGGAGATGCTGAGGCAGATTTAGGCTCAGCTGCAACAGGTGTTGGCACTACTGCAGGAGCAGCTACTGGTGCAGGAGCACTGTCAGGTGCTAACTTTCGCTTAACTTGCATTTGGAAGTCCCCAATCTAATTCAAATGCAAAATCCAGCCAATTCAATCTCAACAAAATGTATTAGTCTGGCCATATATAAGTAATGCTACCAAAGATGCTCAAGTTAAATCCGCTTATTACTAATTACTAGTCAGTTAATACTTTAGCATATATAAGTCGTTGCAAAAAATATATATAACTGACTGCAATCTAAAGAGCATAAATCGTACCTTCAGCTTCAGTTCACCAATCTCAGTCTCATCGCATATCTCCAAAATTAATTCCTGGTGGATTTAACAAAAACAACAGCACTGAATCACATACCTCTTGCATAAGAAATAGGTGAAGTTGTGACAAGGAGGTATGAATCACAATCAAATCTTACCATTATCATTGTTCTTTGCAACCCAAAGTCGAATTTTATTATATAAGGACTAATGATTTTATATGCTAGGGGATTTCATTGATGTACAGGATAGTTCATGTCTTTTTGAATTTCATCTAGCAACAGTAGAAAAGGAAAAAATGAATCCACCCTAACCTCAAAACCTTTTGGGAAGGTGGGATTAAGGACTTTCAAAGCTGAGCCGTCGACAACACTATCTGAAACAGTCAGATAATTGCACGAGGATATTAACTCATCAGTAAGACAGAAAAATGTTCTGTAACTAGTTAACCTTTGCCAATTGCTTTTTTGATTCTAAAAAAACACCGTTATAAAACATCAGGATATTTTACAGGGGGGATATATTCAACAATATGCACAACAAAGAAACTATAGTCTAATATGATCCCTATCACCGTGCATCCGGAAAAAGATTTGCGATGTCAATCATTTCTTCTTTTGTTAAAAGAATTGGTCATATCCATCATTACAAATTAAATCACTATGCTCTAGCAGTGCATCATAATACACGGTAAGAAAGAGAATTTCCAGAAGGAAGCCAAGCCAAAGGGTGCTCACCTCTATCCTTTTCTGTTGCAGCGGTAACAGGCGTCTTAGCACATGATACTAGGATGGCTCTCCGGTTTGTAGGAGCACATACAAGCTTACCAATAAACATGGACCCATTGCCAACAAATTGACCAGTTCTCAAATTTGTAACAGCTCCTGTGTTATCTGCAATACAAAGTGAGAATGATTGTTAACTATTTTAGATTGTTCAACAACTTAAAAAGAGATTTAGCTAGCATACATCATTTATTTCAAAACATATTAAATGTTGTAAATCATTCATGATCTTCCAAAATAATCATAGAACAAAATCTATACTACAAATTCATACAAGATTACATCAACGGATTTCAAATTTAACCAGAAGCCAATTCCAACGGCACAACATACTCCCAATACATTCCAGTTCCATCAGGTATATGAAATATGGTGCGAGGAGAACTATTACTCGGTTAAATCTTAAATTCACACATCAGATCCATACATATCACATATACATCAAGAAGCCACCAAATCACAAACTAACAAACTCGCATCGCCTCAATACCAATTCACAACAACATCAAGAAGAAATAATGATTAAAATTGGAAATGCGTCGTGAAGAATAGGAATAAGGCGGTAGAGTGGGACCTACAGTGAATAGATCGGAGAGCGGCAACCGACTCCATCGGCGATTGAAGAGAATGAGAGAGAATGCAGAGTAAGTGAATGAAGAGATAGCGAGAGGAAATGACAACAAATTGAATCGGACTCTCCGCTCGTCCGGCCTTTCCTCGGCTACTTCGCCCGCATTTTTGTCATTATTATTACACAGCCATTTGCACCTCAACTACTCTACACCAGGCCCATTTTCAAACCTGTTGGCCCACTTTTCCCAATAAATGTTAGTCCAAAGTAGCTTAGAGGTTGATTATGAAACTCAGTTAGCATAAATGTAATCTCCAGTTGGGTCGTTAATGGTGCGTCCATCATTTCGTGAGAATAGAATGATGAATTTGGACATAATTTTATTTTAGATTTATCCTTTCATTCCATTCCAAATGATTTCATTCCGACGAAGTGGACGCACCATAAGTTGCTTATCCCATGCTGCCTTTAAGGTGTTCGATGAAATGCTCCAATGAACGTCACTTTAATGCAATGAGATTATTTGTGGAAATGATGATCTCTGAATGTAGTTGAGCCAACAGCATCTAGATGGAAATTTGGTGAAGACGACCATTTACACATTTTGTGTGTACATTCCTTTTGCACTGAATCCTGATACTGACTGAGCTCGTGGAATCACTGGTCTGGCATTGTTACAATATCTAGGTCAAAGTAAAAGACCAAGTTAAAGTCTTTTGGACGGGTAAAGTCATTTGATATGTTAATATCCTTTCTGCTTGTACAAGACGTGGCCTTTGATTCTATTTTTATCCTGACTTGTGTCTTCTGATTGTACAGACGTGGCCTTTGAGTCTATTTTTATCCAGCAGTCTTCAGATATTACGAGGTGGCAACAATTGGAACCATGCTCTTGTTTCAGGTTGGCTGCATCTGCATCACGTTATAAGACCATTTTCTTCTGAATGTTATATTCTCTTGTTGATAATGGTAAATATTAAATTATGTCCTTCACTCTGTTAGTCTGTTTCTAGCATATTAGGATGAAGTGTTTATGTAAAATACGGGTTTATTGTAAGTGAAACTGTGATGGTGATAACTGATATCTGCCTTTGCTGCTATGATCAATTAGTGTTCATGACAAATGAAACTAGAATCAGTTTTCTAAGTGAATATACTACATACTGATCTAAATTTTGATAAATATTCTACTTCACATCAAAGGACTGAGGATCCTTCTCACTACTGCATGCGCTCTGGTGGCTGAAAAAATAGCAGGTTGCTGTTTAGCTGATCATTTACATTTCAATTGGTTCTTGCATTGAAGTAGTACGGTATGTATCCCGTGACATCCCAGGAAAAGTGCATCAGATATTTACTCTTGGTTATGTAAATGCGTGCTACCATGTTTGTATAACAAATGGCCGCATGTCCCACGTGCTGATTGGTGTCATCGTAAGCTTTTGATATTTGTTTGATATTTTTGTATCATCTTTTTTATCTAGAGACCTCCAGTGGTATCTAGTTAATAAAAATTTGATACAGTTGACCACGAACTCTGATTGCTAAATTTTGTTGCCAAAATCCCAAATAGCCTTGAGTTCTTCATTGAGGTAGGTATCTTGCTTTTTCCCAGAGATGACAAGCCACTAGTTTCACGAAGCATTGCATTTATTGGTAATCTCGAGCATATTTTGTAAGGAGGCTATTCAAGTATAGGAATTCGCCGGTGACCTTCACATTTATTTTCATTGGTATTTGCTATTTTTTAATAATTGTGATTTTGATGATTTTATTTGCAGGTTAAATCAAGATAGAACTCACGAATTGGTCTCTCTTCACCTCATAATTGACATCAATATTTCTTGCTCCATGGGGGATTTGATCATAATGAACCAGTTTGTTGACCATTTTAGTGAAGTCATTTTTATGCAGGAGATCTCAAGAGCAAAAGGTGACCCGTATTGGATTATTCAGGAGTCTAGTCTTTCCATGAAAGGATATATTAACCAATATTAATGATATTTCCTAAAAGGCCAGTCCTGGGTTAATACAAAATAGGTTGGATTATACTTCCAAACGTCAAGGTATGTCATCAGAATCCATGCCATGTTTGTCCACATTGTGGCAAAGTCTGAACAGCAATATTCAACTTTCCGCATCACACTTTATGGAAAGTTGAAAGTCAATTTGATACACTTGCCAAGAATTCAGCAAGTTCGAGATCACTCTCAGTCTCAAGATTGTTTGGAAGTTGAAGTCTGGCTTTGACTGTGACGATGTGTTCGCGGGTTTCAAATTTTTTGTTGTACGAAAAAATGTTGGCAAATGTAGACACAAATGGCGTGCATCAATTCCATACCAGAGTTTATTGGTGTTGCACATACTAAGGCCTTTTAAGTCTCGGCACTGCCATTTCACCTGGGACACCATTTTTGAACTTAAAATACACGGGTCTTCTCCGGATGGCTCATGCCAAAGCTTACGGGATTGGCCTAATTTTTTGCTGGATATTGAAGGTTAGCCTCTACTGAGTAAAATTCTGATTCCTGAATTTTTTATAAAAATACAAACAGTGCAGATGAACATCCAATTATCTCTTTTTATTGCTGTCACCACTCACCAGTGTCTCAGTTTCTTTTTTTTGTAGGGTTGATGTATCTAAATTCTGGATTTTGATAAGCGAGCATGAGAGCAGATGTAAAGAAAATGGTCAGGGTAAGTTTAAGCCTAGAGGAACTTGATTATACTAAAAGCAAACATAAATGCTAAGTAGATTGAAACTGTTCACATGCTAATGTTTATGGTGTTCCTATTCTTGTTTTTCCCGAATACCTACCAAAATTTAAAGTGCTAATTATGTAAGTAAAAAAAGAAACTATTGACTTGTTTGTTGTTCACAATGCTCATGTAAATTGAATAATTTGGATTATATACTCTCAAATCACTCGCTTGATCTAGCTGCCTTGACTGTCACTTTTTAACGTTGAGTCCTTTTTTGCAACGGAACCTATTTGTACCTAAACATGTGAAGCATTAAGCTTATGTAGATGTTTATGTTTCCCCTTTCGGCTTTCTAGTTGTCAAATTAATGAAACAGGTTACTCCTCAGGTCGCAAGGAGCCAAGAAAATGGACACACCAACAATGCATAAAAGCTTCATTTAAAACACTCTTCATATGTTCAACAACTCGCATCTAATGATACAAAACAAGACAGGTGCAGAATTCTAGGAAAAGATAAGTGAGACAAGAAGCTCTTCCCCATTAAAAAACTGCAAGTAAGAGTTTCTGTAAACACTGACTTGAGAAGTATGCTTCCTCTTCAATATACTAATGGTTGTAGCAACTGCATCAGGAATCTTCATCTTTTTGTTTTCTGCATTTCTTTATGGCTCTGCACATAAAACAAAATTAGAAATTTATTCTGACACATTAATTACACGCAGAGATACATATGCATCTTTCAAGCTAGTAGCGTAATATTTTAAACTATTACCGAAATTTTAAGCATTGTAATCTGTACTTAATCGCTCTGTCCATCACGTGATATCAAGTGTTAGTACCCTGAAATCCACAATCTGCATCCATGTTGGCAATTAGGGAGAGCTTGTATGAACATGTAAATTCTGTAACATAAATTTCCCTTATGTTTTTATTATCTGTTCTAGACGTAGTTGAATGGAATGGATTCCTTAAAATGTTAAAACTATGAATGTGTCGCTCTTTCTTTCTGTGTGTATTCAATGTCTAACACTTAACGAACTTGGAAACTGCTATAGAGGATGGTAACAAATTAATGCGCCGATTGCTTGGTGTTAACGTGTTAATTAAAATCTACTTGTGGTACTTCTGTAGTGCGAGCTGTGTATGTGATGTGTTGTATTCTTTAAGTGTAGGTGTATTAATTACTCACATGCTACAGTTGACCTCTCAATGTATACTTGCAGATCAGACACTTCACACAGTCGTGCAGTTCCTTCTCTATACAAAAAGAATTCTATCGCAGTTCTGAAGAATCTAATCTTTCAGTACTGACGTGTGAAACAATATGGAATGGCAACTCATGATCACATGTCGAGAAGTCATGGTCTTTGAAAGAAGGTGGTGCACATGTATTTTTATACTGCAAAATTTGATTCATTTGCTGAGTTTCTGCCCTTTCAAACATTCAAAAACTTCTTATGAAATATGGTAAAGTTCTTGAAAACTTGTTTCTAAATTTGCAATAACTAAGTCAAGGTGTTAGAATTGAAATCTAAAAAGTTTTTTTGATCATTTTCTTGTCACATGGAGTGAAAACTAGATTGTGCTAGCTATAACCGCTCATGCCCAGAGAGACTCTCGCTCTTTATTAAGAGCAGGAGCTGAGTAGCCATGGAGATAGGTTACATTGCTGCTAGCTGAAGACGAGTAGTTTAGCAGCTGAGACAGATTACTGTTGCTGAAAACAAAAGATTTGTCATCCACCAACACTTGTGGCTGCTGGTTAGATGTTAGTAAACAGGTTGGCCCCAAGCTTGGTAACTGAGGCATAGCTGCTGCTGGCTGATTACTATCTTGCTGCATCTGAATGCAGAGAATCTCTGTTTGTGCCACTGCTAGTTGCATCTGTAGCTGAGAAACTTGGTTTTGCAGGTAAGATATGGCCCCAACACATCCATAGACAGGATCTCTCAGCCTCGCCGTTGCTTCATATACTAAACTGCTAACGGTGTCCCCTCTCTGATGCAGCGGGATATCCTGCAAAAATAGGACAGACAGGTTTTTCCATAGATTAAGGAACTGAAAAATGAGTCTTTAATTACAGTTTAGCTACTTGACAAACGGATATGATACCTGTAGCATTTTGCTGACATTGCTAGCACCAAATACTTTATGAACTATGGCAAACTTTTGGGGCTCATCGGAGGGAAAGTAAGGTGCAAAGATGCAGTCTTTAGCACACCGGCGGCGCAGGAGTTTGCACGAAGCACATGGAGAGCTGCCAGTACCCATTACTTGAAATACTTATCAATGAAGACAAAGGCTCTGTAAGATGGAGATGATTCTAGTGTAATGAGTTGTTGGAGAGAAAATGAACACAAAAGCTTGACATATATTTATACCACAAAGTGATGAGAGAACTATATAGAAAGAGAAAGCTAAAGGGTTGAAGAAAACCCTAGCCCTATGTCATGTTCAATTGTCATTTTTTATTCTTGATTTTTTGTTTAAAAGAATCATGTTTGCTAGGGAGATGTAATAACCCTAGCAGCACAAGCACAAGTGTTTGCAGTGGCATTAACTCCTTCCCACATGCTTTGATATTCTCTCTAACATGCATAACAACCAGTCTTCATCCATATGTTTAATTCTATGGACTCTTAATTGCAGTCTAACGATGGTAAGTGTTTCTGTTGGAATTGTGCTTGAAATGGCTCATGGATATATTGAAATACATAACTTCAAAACATGCGTTTTATAGTTAAAAAGTGACACTAGCTAAACTAGGGTTTTTGAATGAATAAAGAAAGGAAGAAAAACAGACATCTTCATTTCACCATCTTAGATGCCAAGAAACATGCATATGGTCTACTTGATCAACACTTTAATTCAATGCAAACAGCTAATGTTAATTATATCATTATTAAAAAAGTACTTTAAAAGAGTGTTGTGTGTTAGCTGTCCTAATATATTAATCTTAATTATTCAAAATCTAATTGTCTTTGTAAACAAATTTTCTTATTGCACTGGCTTTTCCATATTTAATTGGTGAAGAGCAGATTTGTGTTCTGTTTGCATACTTTGTGAACAGCAAGCAGATCCATGCAAGCTATGCTTCAGAGTTCAGACTTCAGTTGAAGTATATATCAGATATTAACCGTGTATGTCGACTGTGATACCTTACGAGTGTGAGAAGGCTGTTATTGAGTTACTCAGCTCAGTACTGGGCTTTCAGGTTGTGTAGAGGACGAAAGTCACTTGATATGAGCACATATCAGTCTAACGATTAATCATTCGTTCTCTGTTTTAGAGGTCAGTGGTCAATTATATATATTTCACTATTAAGCAATTAAATTAGGTGTCATTTGTAGAAAAGAGTGACGGTTGTCAATATTAACCATTGAAATGATGAAAATCAGTAGTTGAGATGATGTTCTTTCGTTTCACATGAACATGTTTGTGCTCCTTAAACCTTTTCCGTGACATAAAACTATATCTTTTTAGAAAAACTTGAAACATATCATTTTACTTGAAGAGAAATACTGTAAGCACGGACCATTTAATATATACTGGAAAACGTAATTTTGCTAAATATATTTGCAGCGAATCTCATTCAAGTGTTTCACATAGGGGTGTCCATCGGACCGGGCCGGGCTGGGCCTCATCCTAAAATATCAAGTTCGGGCCCTAAAATTCGGAAAATATTCAGGCTTTTTGAAAAATTCGGGCCGGGCTTCCCAAAAATTCGAAAGCCCACGGGCTTTGAAAAGCCCGTTGACTTAGGGCTTGACCGGGCCATATCGAGCTTTTTACGGGCTTTTCAAAAAATAAATAAATAAAATTTTAAAATTTATATCATTTTAAAATATTTTTAATAATTCATTATACCGCATAATTTTTTAAAGACAAGATTTCAAGTTGAAAGTTATTTTAAAGCCATAATTGACACACTTAAAATATTGTTTACACATATCTGATATTTTACATTTAATTATACATTAAACATATGTCTTCATTTAATATTATTTTGAAAAATAAAAAAATTGGCATGCATTAGAATTAATATTTCAAGCTTAATTTTTATTATAGTCATATCTTTCATTTAAGTTAACACTAGACTTGATTATTTAATATACATATTTTATTGTATGTTGTCGTACTCAAAATCAAACAATATATATTTCAAATTATACGAATTCGATACTAATATTTATAAATCCTATAGTTTTATGCACGTTTTTTCTTCGGGCTTTTGTTCGGGCCGGGTTTTTGGGCCGAACGCTCTTGAAAGGACAAGCCCGAGCCCGGCCCAAAGTCATCGGGCTCGGGCCACCATCGGGCCGACTAGCGGGCCGGACCGAGCTTTTACCGAGCCAAGCCACCGGACTTTTACCGAGTTTTCAGGCCAGCGCGCCATTTGGACACCCCTACTTTCACAGTAAGCTGTACTGAATTCGAATCCAGACAATCAATCAACACGTGTATACTTTTAATTTCTTTGACACTACAGCTGGGCCTATCTTATTTAAATCAAATGGGCCAGCCCATTTACTCCTGTCCAACTAATCAAAACTCTACACGTCTCCACGACAAAACCCATCAATTCTACCTTCAGAAAAGAAGAAAATATCCAGATAGCATCGGATATGTTCTCGTGGTCGCCACAAGCCCTCCACAAGCCCTATACCCAAATCCAATCTCAACTCTCCACGTGTCAAACATCCAACGGTTACGATCAACCCAATCTGACTTTATAAACCCCTGCTTGTGCTTCCTCACCACATACGCTTAATTCAATCCTCATCCGTCCGCAACTTCGAATCCGTCGATCTCTCAATCCTCGTCGAAAATGATGCTCAGAGCCTGCTTCATCTCTCTCTCTGCTCAAATCCAACGGTGAGAGTTTCGCTCAATTCTCGTCCTCTGCGACTTACTCTTCTCCCGGCGCTGTGTCTCCGATCGTCCGCGTCTCGAAGGCCGTGAACGGAGGTAACGGAGTCGTTTCCGCGGTTTCGAAAAGCGCGAATTCGCGTCCGATTACTGGTGTGGTGTTTGAGCCGTTTGAAGAAGTGAAGGAATTGATGGTCATTCCTACCAGTCCTCAGGAGTCTCTAGCTCGTCAGAGGTTTACTGATGAAGTTGAATCTGCCATCAACGAGCAGATTAAGTCAGTATTTCTTGATCCGTTTTGAATTCTTGAGTTTTTTTCATTTTGAATTGCGATTTCATTTTTGAACATATGGCATAGTGATTTTGGCTGATTGTTGAGTTTTTAATTTGTTACAATTGCAGTGTGGAGTACAATGTCTCATATGTGTATCATGCTCTCTATGCTTACTTTGACAGAGATAATGTGGCGTTGAAGGGTCTTGCAAAGTAAGAGTTCTTGGAATTTCAATTTTTTGTGGAAGATTGTACTGAATTTTAATTTGACTAATTGATTTACAATATTCAGGTTTTTCAAGGATTCAAGTGATGAGGAGCGAGAGCATGCTGAGAAGCTAATGGAGTATCAGGTACTTGATGTGGTTAATGGTTATTCATACATTTATAACTGTAAAGGGATTCATATGGAGTGAAATCGCTGATAGAAATGCTTGTGGTTAAATCACAGAACAAGAGGGGAGGAAAGGTCAAGTTGCAGTCTATAGTGAGTCCATTATCAGAGTTTGATCACCCTGAGAAAGGGGATGCCCTATATGGTAAACATCTATATATAACTGTTGTACTTCACTCCATGAAAGTTGAAGATGTTATTGGTTTATTGTTTGTGAACATGAACAGTGGAGTAATGTTTGTAAGTTTCAGTGTTTTTAGTTTCTAGCTTCGTAATTACATGCTCACTCAGTCACTCTCAACTTGATCTTTGTTTGGGTTTATATATATGGATGGTTTTGTCCTGGATTTGTCTGGTTCTTTTGGTTGTTGTAGTAGAAGGGACACTTGAGAATGTTGTGTGACAGAAATGGCCTTCTTTTTGTAGTTGAAATCGCTCATTATTCTTGGTTAAGAATAATATTTTCAGATGAAACTTTTTGTTTACCTCACTGAGACTAATTGCTGGACCTCGGATTATTGCAGCTATGGAGCTTGCTCTGTCTCTTGAAAAGCTAGTCAATGAGAAACTGTTGCATCTTCACAGTGTAAGGCAACAGTACATATGCTAGTTAGTTTTGGCAGCGATAACTTTTTAATGTCTATGAACACCATTCTAAATTTAATTAATTTGGGTAGGTTGCCAGTCGCAACAATGATGTGCATCTTACGGATTTTGTTGAAGGGGAGTTCTTGAATGAGCAGGTGAAGTAACTTAAAAGTCATGCTGGTTTTTGAACATCTTCCACTCTTTGTACTGATATGAAGTTCTATGATTCTATCTTCTGTACAGGTGGAAGCCATAAAGAAGATCTCAGAATATGTTGCTCAACTGAGAAGAGTTGGCAAAGGGCATGGTATGCATTCAAATTGTTTTGTGTGATTCTCTTTTGTTGTTGACCTTACTTCAGTCAGCCTGTTAAACTATTAAAGAATGTGCTGTTTTCAAATCTATACCTTACCTGTGAGTAATACCATCTTGATCTTGATTCTCAGGTGTGTGGCACTTTGACCAAATGTTGCTGGCTTAGATCTTTGATGTTCAATCATCGTCAGAGCTTGGCGATGCAGACAGCTTGGTTGGTTTAGTCCTCTTTTCTATGTGTTCCAGAATAGTATCGAGTGAACTTAGCATAAAGTGGCTCACGTTGTAGGCTTTATGGTAACTGTGATTTCTTTCTGTAATTCGGAGTATTGTGGTGTAAATCAACAACTATTGCTTCAAAAATATTCGATCATTAGCCATCTTCTGAATAAACATAAAAATATTGAATTTGAAACTGCTTCAACCCTTTATCAAGAAAATCAGTCTGTCCAGAGTACACATATTAGTTGCTACAGGATTATCCAAAACGGTATATGGTAAGATCGGAGCAAAATCAAACAATACACTAAGCGATCTCGATCAAACATTCCACGTGTCATGCAATCATAAGTCATATTTTGTCATACAGCCGACGTGACATTCAAAATTGACGGCCCAGATTTGATGAACATGTCATCGTCAGATGCAATTGTATAAAGTCCCCTTCGACTCTTCCGCAACATTCTCCCCCGTTTCTTGATCAATACTCTTTCCTCCAGATTCGATGTCACGAGCTACCCTCACCGCACTTCTGTTAATCTCATGCTGTCTTCTATCTTCACTCTTCACTTTGAAAGCCGGCGAGGAACAAGAATTCGATGTTCGGAGGCATCTCTCAACCGCCACTAGGTCAGATTATCAATTCATCACACTTCGGTCAATTTCAGCCACGTAGATATAGCATCGTATGCATATTGTTGTTTAATTAAGCTGAATTAGGTTTTCATTGTCTTTGATAGGGTTTTCTTTTAACAAATTGTTTATCTGTTGAATTAGATTGAAATTGGCTACAAGTTATCTGCTTAGTGTAATTGGGATATGTGTTAAATGAATTCTTGAAGTGGACTTATTTAATGAATGTTGTCAATTTTTGCAGATATGGTGCTGCGCAGGACATAGCTGACAATTCCTTTGTGGCTTCCAGTATACCTGAAGGATGCACTCCAATTCATTTGAACCTTGTGGTAATATAAAAAACGCATTAGTGTAGTTATCAATTGACTGTTTATTTGTTAGCTTATTAAGCGATACTTACAATTTTGGAGATATAATGTTGCTGGATATGTCTGCATTTGTGTTCAACTGTCTAAAACGTTGTACTTGCTGTGCAAATTGGAAACTGGGCTTGGGTTTATTTTTAAACTTATTTTAATAATTTACTCTCAGGCTAGGCATGGAACACGCTCCCCTACAAAGAAAAGGATCAAGGAGTTGAATAAATTGGGTGTTCGATTAGAAGAGCTTTTAAAGGGTGCAAAAGGGGATTCTTCAAAAAGCCCTGCCTGGTTCTCTGGTTGGCAGTCTCCTTGGAAAGGAAAACTGACAGGCGGTGAGTTGGTGAAAGAAGGAGAA
>QZGG01001557.1:0-61235 GCA_006409495.1 Sedum album
ACTAATGACTATCTAGATGTCACTTCCGTAATGAAAGTAATTTTACCCGGACAGCACCGTGAAGCTCCAGCTCTCTTTAAACACGAAGGAACTTATTACATGATCACCTCTGGCTGCTCCGGATGGGCTCCAAATGAAGCACTAGCTCACGCAGCTGAATCAATAATGGGTCTGTGGGAAACTATCGGCAACCCATGCCAAGGCGGGAACAAAATATTTAGACAGACAACATACTTCTCTCAAAGCACTTTTGTAATACCTATGCCTGGACTCCCCGGTTCCTATATATTCATGGCAGACCGATGGAATCCAGCAGACTTGAAAGATTCGAGATACATATGGCTGCCCTTGATAGTTGGGGGTGCAGCTGATCATCCTCTTGAATACAATTTCGGCTTCCCTTTGTGGTCCAGAGTTTCCATCTATTGGCACAACAGGTGGCGCTTGCCTTTAAAATGAAATTTTTGCTTCAGCGTATGTATTTCGCTTAGGTTACTTATAAGAATTCCTTTCTAAAACGGCGTCATCTCATCATGGTGTTGAAAAATTGGGCCCACGTAAACAGGCCGTCTCCATATGCAGCCCAATTCATCGCTTGCTCTCCATCGTTCAAAACCGACCTCCACAAACCCTAAACTCGTCTCTCTCACAACCGGCCGACGAATCGAAACCCTAAATCTCCAAAAATGAAGTACAACCCGAGAGTCACGAGCTCCCGCCGCAAGAACCGGAAGGCACACTTCACGGCCCCATCAGCGTCCGCCGCGTGTTGATGAGTGCGCCGCTCTCCACCGAGCTCAGACAAAAGTACAATGTCCGCTCAATGCCAATCCGTAAGGACGATGAGGTCCAGGTCGTCCGTGGATCGTTTAAAGGACGTGAAGGTAAGGTTGTGCAGGTTTACAGGAGGAAGTGGGTGATTCATGTTGAAAGGATTACGAGGGAGAAGGTGAACGGTACAACTGTGAATGTTGGAGTGAATACGAGTAAGGTAGTGATTACGAAGCTGAGATTGGATAAGGATAGGAAGAGCTTGTTGGAGAGGAAGGCTAAGGGGAAGGCTGCCGCAGAGAAGGATAAAGGCACTAAGTTTACTGCTGAGGATGTTATGCAGAGCATTGATTGAGAAGCGCAAGGTTCTCTTTTTTGTTGCACTGCTTTCAATCCGTATTCAATATGTTTTGGATTTGCTAAAGATGGGGTTTTGATGTTTTGAACTCAATATTACTCTGATATTATGTTAAATTCACTGCCTTGACATTTTTTGCCATCATTTACTGAGTGTGATTGTTAATGTTTGATTTTTTTGCTATTTAATAGCTTTTTTGTGATGTTTGATTCGTTATGTAGTGCGCTTTGTGACCTAATTTTCATCTCGCTTAGGAACCTTTTAGGTTGATTTTTTTGGTTGCTAGAGTATAGTGATAATGCATGTGTAATGTGATCCAGTGTGAGAGGTAAATTGAGTCCTCAGTTTCACTTTCTCTTTTGCGTGTTAAATCATTCCTTGTCTTTGTATGGGTGGAGATTGATGAAATACGGTGTTAAAGGTTTAAGTTGAGGTGCTTTGAGATTGCAGTTTTATGAATGTAATAAATTTGGTGATTTGCCATACGTTGGTAAAAGTCATTCTTGGTGACTGACTGTGAATCTGTGTTCTATTTGCCCTTCGAGTATGAGGTTATTGTTGACTACAAAAGTCTAAGCAAGTGTTGTTAGTGTAGTGTTGCCTCTGTTGAAAATCTTTATAGGTTGTCATGGATGATGTGTAAGTGCTGATTAGGGGTTTATGCAAGTTTTTTGCATGATTATAAGAATTCCACATTTGATTGCTTAATGCTTAGCTTTAGACTTGATGACTTGTAGAGTATATTGCAAGACAGGCATTCGCATCAAAGCTCCTCATCATTTGTCATTTTAAAAATTTTATAGTATCTTACTTTTTTGGAGTAGTTTCCATAAATTGTATTACATTGATCTTTTAGATTGTGTCCGCATAATGATTTTTAGCAAGTAATGCCTGTGTGAGGTATCATGAGTGCCAACTTAGCAACCTGTTTACCCAAATGATAAACATGAAAGTATGATGTCTCTCATCATGATATGTTGAATGTATTATGCATATTTGGTGGGCAATGCATATAACTTTGCATATTAAGGCAATGCTGATGCTGCAGTACGGCAACCCTTATATGAAGTAAAAGGCCAGAATTGAACAATAACCCCATCACTTAGTCAGCAGTGGATGGTTAAGAGGGTTGCTGGATTCACCCATGTTTGTTGCTTACTGAATGTTGGAATGATAAAATTGTTTTCAAGGAAGAAAATTAAATGAGGGATTTCAATCTGCATAGCGATTAGAGCAGAGTTAAGAATACATTTTTAATCGCCTGTCTCCACCTATAAAAACTTGTAGAATTGATATAAGTGAATAATGAAAAGGCAGAAGAAGTAGAACTGTAGAAGATTGTATTTCAGAAAAGATAGCTATGGCAGGTAGCTGTAAAGCAACGGTGGTGAGTATGGCGTCACAAACCGACCATTTCATTATTTATTTTCAAATAATGCTTTGCTGACTATGATCTCCACTACCTTTTGAAAGGACGTTCGTTCCATCTATCCAAATTCAAAGAGTAACGTCTCCTGCATAATTTTGTAATGGCAAGTAGAAATCTAGTGATATCTTCTTATTCGAGTTCATAAAACAAGGGTTTCAGAATTAACCCGCCATGCGTCCGATAGGATTCAGATCTCGTGTTGCATGTAACAAGTTGCAGCCTAAGAAAACGGAAAGGTGTTTCGTATAAATCGTCTGGAAAATGATGTTCGCGGCACATACACCAATCCGACCGAATAGGTTCGATGTTTAGTTCAACTCAGGACTTCTCAGAGTTGAACATCATATTTTGGGAAAGTAAGAACCAGTTCCGATAGATATTGAAACAAAGTAAGTTGATTCGATTCTTAGAGAATGTTAGCCATCCATATTGAATTAAAGTGTGAACGGTTCTTCTTTCGCAGTGGGACATATCCAACCCACTAGAAACTCAAATGCGGCGACTCGCAAGCGAAGCTAACCACCACTTGCACTTTGCTCTTCTATCTTTTCAATATCCACTCATATTCGGAAATACTTAAAAGTGAGCACAACAACTTTGACACACACTTAAATCTTGAATCAAACAAGTCTTTGCGGACTCAAAAAATGACTTGCATTCCATTCATTTCGCCGGCGACAATCAAAATTCCCGGCGACATTCTTATGACTATTTTACAGTACACAAGTCACAACTCACAACTACTAGATTAGTTGTTAAACCAGACCACTTGTTCAACTCAGCAGAACAAATCCAAAAGCTTGACCTCGGCGCGTCGCCTCTGACCCTTTCCACCACTTCCAGTGTTTGTTGTCGTTCCGGACTCCTCCGACGGACTACCTGGGGGTAATGAGCTCACTCTCAAGCTCAAGTTCAGATCAGTTACGGCTTCAGAGTCGTTTGAAAAGTCTTCACTACGCTTTCGCTTTAGTACGGTTTGGGAGTTGGCTTCAGATTCGCCTGGAGAGTAAGAGGATCGACCTAGATCCAGTAAAGGAAGCAACTTTCCTCCTTTTAGAACCGTCTCGACTGCCGTTTGGCACACGTGCCAGTTTCCGGAGCCCAGAAGACCCACTGCTCCGTTCACAGGGTTCACTGTTCGCCCGCATGCTTCGAATAACAAAGATTGAAACAGAGCTGTTTGACACTAAAAACAAAATTAGAAACAGAAACAGAGCAGTCGCAAAACAAAAACATAGCATCGGATTATTGAAATTCATACCAGGTCTTTGAGATAAGGGTACGGCGGATATGAAGGACATCAATCCAGCGCGTCCGAAGAACTTGGCTACGAAGAGAGTAGCGTGACCTTGGGATTCGGGAGAGTCGATCCATTGGAGACATGGACGGAGGATGCATGTGTCGCTGCATCCTTTCCGGAGCACTCTGCATCCATTGCAACTCATTTTCAGAGATCTGCTGAAACACAACTTCGATATTTGGTTGAAAAAGAGAGATAAGATGCTCTGTTCTGGACACTGTTGAGAATGAGAAACTCGAAGCCGAGACAGAGAGGAGAAAAGATGCTTTCCTTCTTTCCAGATATATAGACAGAGTCTGGTGGGGTTAACTGTGTGCTTAACTCTGGTTAGCCAAACAAATGAACCAAGGGTCGAACCGACATACTGGATACGAGTTTGGCGGTTGGACCGAGAGTTGAGTGTGGTTGAGTTAACTTAACCAGAGGTACGATACGGTTTGGATTTGTGGAAGATTTTTGGTAAATGAGATTCCAAAGTCTCTGGGCGTGCGCGGCTCCGTGTCTCCGCGAATCGTCCTTCCTTCACGTAATCTATATTTTTTGTTTTTCTTCATTTTAAATCATGATAATTTAATTCTTCATTTTTATGAATTGTAAATTTAAAGTGAATAAAATATATTTATTAAATATGACATTTAATTTATTAAAAAATGCATGCCAATGGTATTAAGTACGCTGTAATTGTGTTTATTTCAGTATAAAATTTAGTGCCACTTAGCAGGTGAGGTATCATTTTCCATATATAATTTTAAACAATATCTGTAGGATGTTGGAGATGCTTTAATATCTGGAAGCCATCTTTTACGTCTCTGAACAAAAAAATACCCAAAACTGCAAGTTGCTGTTTTATACGTATATTATTAACATAAAGATATTGAAATGCTTACACTCAAATTCAGACTCTTTTTTTCCTTTGATGATGCTTTTAGATGCTTGTTAAAGAAACCTTTTATTATACAAAAGTTTTGGATTGTGAAATGAGCTTGATGATAATCGAGGGTCCTAATCTCTAAGCATCAATGATTTATCTACAGATCATTTTAGAGCATTTGTTTGGTTGTTTCTTGATACAGCAAATTGTCAACCGTAAAAGGTAAGGGTGACTCCAGCTTGTTCATACTCAAAAAGGTTAACAAAAAACCCTAATGATCGGAACATATATCCGGCGATATTCGAAGTTTTTCTCAAACTGAAGAAAATTGTTAAAATTTTCAAAAAGTTGTTCCCATTCATCAAACCATTGAATTCAAGCTTGGCTATAATTTTCAGCAACCCTAAATTATTTAAAGCCAGGAGGTTCAAGAGTCAAATTCACACTCTACCATTTTTGTAGTGAAGTATTAGGTCAGTCTTAATTTGCTAATAAAATTATAATCATGGGTCACTATTTCTACAACTCTAGCCAATCAAACTGCTGAATGCTGATGTATATTTATAGGTTGGACTTGGACCTGTAGAGACACTGCAAAGGCCGCATCGCCGCGTCCTTAAGATTAATGCAAAGGTCATAAGCATGCATGTTTTTTCAGATTTGTTTATTCATACCACTTGTGTTTAGCTGTACTGCAAATGATGTTTATTAATGGTTTGCTGACTCGGTTTGAAAGCTAAATCCCCAAGATGTGTGAAATTCAGATCTCATCATATACGTAATTTTTATAATCTCCTGATTGAAAAAGTCTTAGTCAATTATTTTTTCAAAGTTTGGTTTAAATAAAATAAATCAGAAATCAGATTGAATATTGTATGTAATTAAAATACAACAAATTGAAACTACATAATTAAAAATAATAAAATAATAATTTAGTACAAATATTGTTCAGGGAATACAATTGGGCCTGAAGCCAATACTAAGCAAACGAAAACGAGGCCCATTGTTGTGTTGTTTTTTTAGAAAAATAAATGAAAAATCAGTAGTCACATTCACACGGCGTGACCACTTGCCAGTTCATTCATCGTGCGTTCTAAAGGCGAACGCGAAGCTCGCCCCGCCGCCGCCTCGCCGTTTTATTCCTCTCTTCTTCCGTCGCCGCCGCGGTCGATCCGAAAGTATGTCGCAGAAGATCGGGAAAGCTATTAGGCGTCCTGGAGCGCCGTCCACAGCTAGGGTTTATGCGGATGTTAATGTTATCCGTCCTAAAGATTATTGGGATTATGAAACCCTAACTGTCCAGTGGGGGTAAGTGAGGCTTCTAATTATTAAATTTCTTTTTTTCTTCTTTTTTTCAAGATAGTGAATTCTTTGTAGCTTGGAAATTTCAATTTTTTGTGGTTGTTGAACACTTTATATGCTTTAAATATTGTGTAGGGAACAAGATGATTATGAGGTAGTGAGGAAAGTTGGAAGGGGTAAATACAGTGAGGTATTCGAGGGTATTCACGTTGCTGATAATGAGAAATGTGTTATTAAGATCTTAAAGCCTGTGAAGAAGAAAAAGGTTGCTACAAATTTATTTTAATCCTTTCCTTCAGTTTTTGCTGTAATTTTTTGTGTATACCTCATTCACTAAATTTTGTAAGAAGGTTGAATGCTAGCTCATCTTGCTTTTCTGTGTTATTTATCTTCACGGTGTTGAATGTTAGTCACCATGGATACTACGTTTTAATATGCTAATTTTTCAACCAGAGTTTCGTAGATTAGTTTAGATGCGTCTCCCATGTCGTGTGTTATGAATCTTTATTTTTCTAGTGTGACCTTTTGTTTTTTTCAAGATGTGTCTCCCACGCGGGAAACATATATGTTTTAAGTACATTACTTGTTAAACCATGCTTACTGTAAGGCAAGATGCTCAATATTTCCTTAGTATATATCCATTTGGATCCCGTCTTATCGCATTTTTAGACCTGGACTATTGTTATTTTGATTGCAGATCAAGAGAGAAATAAAAATTCTTCAGAATCTTTGCGGCGGGCCAAACATTATAAAACTGCTAGACATCGTCAGGGACCATCAGTCAAAGACTCCTAGCCTAATTTTCGAGCATGTGAACAACACGGATTTCAAAGTTCTCTATCCGACGCTGACTGACTATGACATTAGATACTACATTTATGAGCTCCTAAAGGTACAAATGTTGTACTTTCTTTCTGCTAATATTTAATCTACTTATTGGTCGTCTCTTCATAACACTAGTGTTTTTGATGCTCTCTTGTAATGTTATGGAGCTCTCACTCTGTCACTTTTGTTTGATGCAATGTTTTTCTCATAAGCTTGATACTCATTAACTGTTGAAAATTGAAATTTATTGGAAAGGCATGACAGAACCTAATATACCCTTTCTACAGGCTTTGGATTTTTGCCACTCACAGGGAATCATGCATAGAGATGTTAAACCTCACAATGTGATGATTGATCACGAGAAGCGCAAGCTTCGTCTTATTGACTGGGGCCTTGCCGAATTCTACCATCCAGGTGAAGAATACAATGTTCGCGTTGCATCAAGGTTATCAAAAATTCTTCCTTTTTTGTGAATTGAAGCATGGTATCATGAGTATTCTGGAATCAGATTGCATTTTTTGTTGAAGTTCCACATGAAATTCCATCAAGTGTATATTTTTACAGATATTTTAAGGGACCAGAGCTTCTTGTTGATCTGCAAGATTATGATTATTCCTTGGACTTGTGGAGTCTTGGCTGCATGTTTGCTGGAATGGTGAGGAAGTAAATGGTTGTTATTTGCATTATTTGCATCATGAATGATTATTTTAATGAATTTAGATGGCCTGTTCTAACTAGTGTTGGTGTATGGTGGCCTATCTTGATACCATGGCTTAAATCATTTAATTGGTTTTGTTCTCTATCAAATTTCGGAAATTTGACCTTCTAGATTATTGATCTGATTTGACCATATAACTTATAAGCAATAAAAGACAATACCGTATTCTATATCTACTCAACTGTAGGTACTTCAATATGCGTACGGTTTGCAATGCATCTAATAAAATTTTGAGTTTCGCAGATTTTCCGGAAGGAGCCCTTTTTCTATGGACATGATAATTATGATCAACTTGTAAAGATAGCAAAGGTACACAATGTCTTCAGGATCATTATAACATTTTCATTATATTGCTTCTCCAACCTCTGTACGCAATTTTAACACAACAGTTTGAAATTTCTTGCTGCCTTATTAGGTGCTCGGCACTGAAGAATTGAGTGTGTATTTAAACAAATACCGCATAGAGTTGGACCCACAACTTGCAGCCCTTGTTGGAAGGTCTCTTTTCCCATCATAATTGTTTTTTTGTTTCTTTACAGTATTACTGTGTAAATGTTTAAAAGAGTTTTTTTATTTCCTTTTCTATTTGCTTAATGGGTAACAGGCATAATAAAAAGCAATGGACCAAGTTTATCAATCCTGAAAATCAACATTTGGCATCACCTGCGGTAAAATAGTGCTAATTTCTTTGACAAATCATATGTGTAGTGTTCAAAGCATGGAGGCATATATTGACCATCTTACTGTTTTGCTGCACAGGCCATCAGTCTTCTTGACAAATTACTACGATATGACCATCAAGAGAGGCCAACTGCAAAAGAAGCTATGGTAAGACAATTTGCATTCATGCCATTACCCCCAAAAGTATGTTGCTCTACGGTGAACACACTATGTCTCTAATGCTTGTGCTCTGTTGCTGACCTAATAAAGTATCACTACATATAACTGGTTACAGTTGTTCTGGAATTCTCTGTTCGCATAAGCAATACCTTTATCTGTTCATCACCAGACTGAAAAGTTTGGGACACTAGAAAGTTCTCAAATATTGTTTTGAACCCTGTGTAGGCTCATCCTTACTTTCACCCAGTAAGAAATGCAGAGAGTAGCAGAAGCGGAGCAGCCAGTTGATGATCAATGTTTGTGGAATCCCTTGAAGCAGAAGAAAAGTACAAGTATTCACTTTTGGGTGACTGTGAGTGTAAAATCAACCTCAGTTATTAAAACTGCCGGGAAGACAGTGTTATTGGGCATCTCACACCATGTTTCGGTGCAATAAGCTCATGATTAAATATTGGTGTATGATGCGTTCACAGAAGCTACCATTATTTTTAGTTCAGTGTGGTTCAAGTCTGATTGGCAGTTATGTTTTATTTTTTTGAAAAATGTGTAATATCATTAAGGATTACATCGACAACATCGCAACCTCTCCCTCCACTGATTCCTACGTTTATGATTGATGCTCCAGCGCTACCTCTTAAAGTCTGTGGCCAGTAAAGCAGCAGCTGAATGAACCTACATGTATACTCACTGGGAAATGTGATACTCTTACAGTCTCTTTGACTGCTTTGTCAATTTGGGCAGACGATCTAGCCTGCTCATCCGCCAGTATTTTTCTCATTTTCCGACTCTTTTTCTCAGCTTTCTTGAATTTCTTTGATGATCTTCTCCATTGATTTTGATCTCTTCCTCTCCAAATTCATCTGCGCACCGTGTGACTTTCACTTAAACATTTGATAATAAAATGTCAATCATGATACGTATAGATCCAGCCAGTATTATTGAGTTTACACCACCTCTAGTTTCCTTACTGCTGCTTCTGATTTGGCCTTCTGCAAATTTTCCCATGCTGTTATTTTCGCCTCCTCCCTCTCGTACCTACACGAACAAACAAGCAAATATCATTCTTATTTAAAGCCAAACCTGCAAATTGTTTTAGCACCGAGCCTAGTGAATATACTTCTTTGCCAGTGCTGCAACATCCCAAGGAGATGCTGGAGCTGGACGTGGTGCAGGAGATCCGGCTTCAGGTTTGGCAAATATAGTCTTGTACAAGTCAACTACTTGAGGTGGATCTCTCTTGCCTGTTTACTACCATCTTTTCGCTTTGGCCATCTCAAAACAGTTGCCCATTTGTCAACATGGACATCCTTAGCTTCCAACTTCTTGTTAGAACTGTCAAAGTTTGCTTCTTTTGCAGACTTGATAGATGCAGGCCACCCTTTTGATGACGATGAATAACAACTTGCAGGGCTCATTTGGGTTGCCATGTCTCGCCTTGACACCTCTCCATTTCCATCAACATACTGTTCCAGCTTTGTATCTGTGTAACATTTAATTTCTGTAATATCAGTAATCAGAAAGGTACTGAGACTAATGTTGGTTTTCAGGAATCAGAAAAGGACATACCTTGTGAGCTCTCAGTTGATGATGATTCACTAAGCAAATCAGAAAAACCAGATACACCTGTTGAAAGTTGTACACCATTCTCATATTTAGTTTGCAAATGACTTGTGGCTTCGAGCATCAGTCCACTTGAGATAGGTGAACGGTTTATTGCCAAAGAAAAACCTGCTTTCCCACTTTGAAACCCCTGAAAATTCGGAGAATCATTCGAGTAGTATGCAGCCTTAGACTGCCCAATCGGCCCACTCCTTGACATCGGTCGTCTGTTACATATAAAAGCATTACTACTAGGACTAGTTATCCACCTCTCTGCATCTTCCCACTTTGAAGGTACAGTTCTACCGCTATGATGCAGCATCATAGATGACAGACTTGTCTGCCTTCTCTTATACAATGATGATGCAGTCATTGGAACTCTCTCTGAGCTCCAACTCTGAGCTGAATACCCAACATTTGTGTCTAGAAAGTTGGAGCTGCCTGGACTTGGAAGTGTGCCTAGAATTGGAGGTGAACCATCCAAGGCTTTCATTGAAAGAGAATACTCTATCAGCTTAGGGAATTCAAAGAACCAGGAGAGTTTGGAGGTAACCCTGTGGTGTTTGCTGCCTTGCGCTCACTCAAGGATTTGAGCTTTGTTTTCTACCGGAGACATGGACCACCTGCAAAGTGTCCTCACGTGAAGATGTAGTAGCAATATAGACAAAGCCACACGGAATGATGAAGCAGCTCAGGAAAAAACTCACCATATATGCTCCATCAAGCTCATCCTGCCTCTTAGAATCCAGCAGATAGGAGGAAATTTTGTGCTGTAAAATACTATGTAAATGTAAAGGATATGTTGGATTCTCAATACAGTGGCTGAGCGACACAAGTCCGCAAGGAGTGCAAAGCAGACAAAAGTGACAACTAAGAATGCTCAAAATGTTAATAATACAGACAATATCAGTAGCAGACGATTGGCTGGCCCATTATTGACAAATGATGAATGTATCCAAGGCTTTGTCATTCAGCATTAGCACAACTTGACATTGAGGGCCAATGCATTTGCAGCGACTAAAGTAAGACCAAGAAGCAGAAGGGGTGGTAGCATAGCACTTACACTTTTGGTACGCTATCAGAAAAAGGACTCGAGTTCGAGTCGTCATGGAAGAATGAACTCTTCCGTATATGCAAAACAGAATCTGCTTACCATTTCTAACTTAAAAACACTTATATTCCACAATGCGGAAATTTCTCGTTGACCTAGCGGGGTCAACGCGCCAGTCAAAGCCCAAAATCCAGAAATGAAATGAGCACAGCAAACATTCACCGAAGCCGAATCCTTAGCGATTCGATAAATCGCGATCCGACGAACGATGTACGAACACGCATCCACAACAACTAAATGTATGTAGATCTAATCAATTTTCCATTTAGGTCGTCTGGTGAGCCGATGCGTAATTTGGATTGCGGAGGCGGAGGGCGACACTATCAGCTCCACGCTTCCGATTTTCCGATCCGAGTTGGTATTCACACTTTCACTCTATAGTCCATACTCTAAATATGTTAAGTATATTCCTAGTAAGGTTTTCTTCCTTATTTTTTGTATGAATCATATTGTGTAGATTTTACCTGTGCATTTGCAAGAATGGATTTGATAGTTTAAGGAGTGTGAATGTGGCATGGACTATTGCTACTCGCTCTAGCTAATTTTTTGTCGAGCTATGGTATCAGGTATGGATAGTTGATAGTTCATCAGCTTTTATTCGTTTCACACGCCAATAGTTTGTCAATCATTGGTTACATTTTTATCAAATATGGATCTGGTGTGATTCTTCCTCCTTGCATAAATATGAAGGCCAGTTGGCAACTTCTTCTGAAACTGTCCAAGGAACACTAGTGTAACGAACCATAGCACATAGTTAATAAAGGTACACCACATCCCGTCCTGATGGTGCGTGTAGAATATGAATTACGTGGCATGTGACTGACATCTTTTAAGTTCACTTGTTGGTGCATGGCAGCGAAGCTTTTGAACGTAAAAGCATTGATTTTATAAAGTTAGTCATAGTGCGTTTTCATGAAAGCAATGAAACAATTTGAATCATGTATCACATTAATTGAAGAGGATGCATTTCCTTGATGACTATTCCTTAATAGAGGGTATATCTTCACCGATAAAAATTATAGTAACAGAAAGTTGTTGATTTACTGTGGGAAAGTACTATTTCAAAACTTTCATCTTCTCCTCCAGCTGTGGGATGTTGTGGGTCGCGTAGTCTAACTATTGCAAATTTATCCTTTCTATTCAATATTAACAGTAATGGCAGCATGAAACACCAATTCTAAAATTGTGCAGATACTATTGTTGATTGATGATCTCCATGATGGATTTGGGATTGGGGAAAATATATATGATGTTCTTAAGAATTTCATTGGTTCTAGATTTGCAGGTAATGTACGTTATGAATACTCATTTCCTGTTTCACATTATCAGTTCTGAGATCTCTATAGCATGTTTACAGAAGGTATTGTCCTTAACAATTAACATGTCTGACAGAGGCAAGCTGGTGAATCTGAACAGTACTGAAGAACGTTGCAGGCCCATTACAATTGAGATGCCAATAAATGTAAGTTGTTATTTAAGTTAATATAAAGTTTGCTAGTGAATACCATTAATTCGAACATTCATAAGATGTCTTGTCAAACTAAAATAGAATGTTTGAGTAGGCTAGAAATGTCCCAGATTACACCCATTTAATTGAAACTTGTTCCTAATTTATTTTGTTTTTTAATATCATCTCGATGAAAAGGCCTTCTGAGCAATCAATAAACTTTACAACCTTATAAGTTATTATATTAATAAAGCATGACATGCATATTGAAGAATGATTCAGATCTGGTAGTTAGAATAGCAAAAAGATGGTTTATTTGATGATCACTATGAGGCTAGTCAAACTCACTCAGATTCCTTTAACAAAAAAGTACTCAAGAAGTAATAAAATCTTCCTTCCATCCCTAAGGAAAATGGCCATCACATTTTACATGGTTGTTATATGAAGATACATTCAAGACTAAGAATCCATATCCATATCCTCACCATTTGAAGATCCCTCACAGAAGTCACCCTGTAGACGGACATGTCCAGTTAGTTTATTCTGAAAACATAAACAATATATCATGATTAAATTTATTATGGAACAATTTATGCATACCTTGGTGCTCTTGCTCGACTTTTGGAATTTGTCACGACTTGAACTGGGTATCCTTGATTCAGCTGCCTTGTCAATAGTGTGGGTCCTTTTGTTGAGACCCCAAATCCCCTTCCATTTTATTGAGGAGCCTTTGGGAGGCCTCGAGTATGCCGCCATAACTACACCCTCTTCTTCATCATCTTGAAGAAGCTCATCCCTCAGTGTGGTTGCTGCTGCTCTCTGAAGCTTGCTTTGTTTAAAAGGCAGTAGCTTCCCTTTGCAAAATAGCTCATCAGCAGTCATCATTGAGTCACCAGCAACTGAAAACTCAAAATCAGATGACACTGGCTGGGGTGCTAATTGAATCTGCTCCCTTGTTGAATTTCTAAACTGCTGAGATTCCACGAACTCATTCGAAAATGAGATTCTTGGGCTCATAAGTGCACCTTTTTGCTGCTCGGGGTTAGGCATTCTGCTTGTGCACATCAAACATGAAGTGATGTGTATTTTAAGTGGGTGGAGTATCTTTTTCTAAGGCTTTAAAACACTAGAGTTACATAAAAAGAGCTATAATAAATTATGTGCCAGGTACAGGACCCAATTGTGCAGTATGTGTTTATTTCCAGCACATCAGTAGATGCTTGTATTAAATCCGATGCATACATTGATGTCCTGTGGGGAAATAATTTTGACTGTATGTTTGTGTTTTTTCGGAAATGGTGTCTCATTGATTCTTGCTTGTCATCTCAAATGATGTATAGTTTCGTCATATCATGCTTTATATTTGCAGGATACATACATGAGGAGAATCTTTCAAAACGATCCGCAAGCTGTGAATTTTGCTTCTTCTTCCCAATAATGAGACACTCGTGTGCAAAGGAAGGATTATGTCTGGTAGGTAAAAGAGTTATATTTTAAATCTGGCGCAAACTCTCTTCATGCTTTTTTAACTGAATCTGAGTAGATGATATTCATGTAAGGATAATTTGTTTAGTTTGAAGAAAGTGAACATAAGTAATGAATTAAGGTATAACTGGTGGGAGTTACTATCGCTGGCAAGTTTAGATGGATTCAAAATTGCATTAATGATGTTAGTTGTTGGCCATCTTGAGCTTCATTAGTGCTCTTCTGCCCTATTTTGGTCACATCTGAAGAATGGTCAACATTAGTCCTTATATGTATCTTGTTTGATTCATGTCAGGAACTGTGCCCTTCTGCTCTCTGGAGGTCCCCATGTGGAATGAACAAGTTCAACCAGTTGTTGGCTACAACAGGCTGGACCCTGATCTTACACCCAACTCAAATAACTGTTTCTCTTCTGTTCGTTTACTTGGCTAATCTTCACTCCCGTTTGTTTGTGTTCCAAATTATTTCATGTAGATATGGGTTGTTTTGTTCATATAGGTTTATACCTTATAAGTGATCGAATAAAACAATAGACAAGGGAATCAGCCAATCTACCATTCAACTGGTCAAGTTATGTGGAATTGTTGATTGTACCATGTGTTAACCTTTTATCTTCGTTTTTATGGTTTCAGATACATTCCTCGATAATATTTAGGATGATGTTGGCAGGATAAAGCCAAGTGACATTTAAAATGCATTTCCCCTGCTCTTCTGCTAAAACACTCCTACAGTATAATTATATGTTGAGTATTTAGTCAAGTATTTTCAAGCTGCTAAAGCCCAGACTTTGCAAATTGATGAGAGTTGAAAACGGGTGGTCGTGGTCGATAGTGGAAATATGATTTCTTATTGGCATGGGTTGCATCATGAGTTTAGCAGGTGAGTGTGGGTTATGGTTTCTTTCCCAGCAAATATGATTACAGTTAGCAGAGGTTACTGAAGTCAAAATGTGATACTTGTAAGTGTAGATGAGCAAGCGTCAACAAGTGGAAATAGTTCAGCCAACTTGATGGAATAACTAAAAATTATTAACAAAAGTAAATCCTAAAATGTAACTCAAACAAAAGATATTTCTAACACACTGCCTAGTGCATACCAGAAGACAGGAGTGACTTTTTAACTGTCTCCTGTGACTGTTTCAGTCACAGTTGTTTTGGAGCGGTGATCACAGTTTTAACTGTCTCCTGTGACTTGTTATGGCTCAAGTGGACAGGGTACCATTCGTAACGACCTCCCGACAAAATCAAAATTGTACCTGTTGCATGCACGTCAACCACATGCATGTTTGTCAAACAAATTCTTGTAAATTTAGCCAATAGACAAGACTGGAATTTTGATAACTTGTGAATGTGAATTGTGATAGACTGAGAAGTAATACATAAGAAAAATGGTATATCTATTTTCAGGGCACTTACTTTTGCTGAAACTCCACCAAACGTTTATTTTTCTGTTCCCCTAATAAGGCAAAGAACTCGTCGACAACTTTCCACTGTGGACGGACAACTGTGATCTATTTCTTCTGATCATTCCCTATCTTTGACTTGAACTCTGCTTCGAGGGATTCGCTGCTCAGCATGGGTTGACTCACTCTGCCGACGGTAATCAGTATACATTTAGCAAACACATGAATTTTCAACTGATGGATGATATATTGACAATTTTAGTGTTTGACAGTAATTACAGACTAATAATGCCGTAAAACCTGAAGCAAATCCCCTTTTCTGCAGAATTCCGAACGTAATCAAAATCAAATTGAAGTGTAGATTTTAACGTTCTGATTTTTTCATACACAACCCAAGAGTTTTCAAATTTAATTTATAAAAAATATATATTAAAAATCATTCTGAAATTTTGAGAATCAGTTATCTCACTTGGCTTAAGTTATTTTCAATTTTTTAAGTTTGAATTAAATATTATTTTAATTTGCTAATGTTGGGCTTTTGATATCTTTTCTTATTTCACAAATGGCCCAAATACCACCCTACCCGAGCCCAGCTCTCTGAATTCATTCAACCCGACCCACTACTTTTCTACACTTGCTTCCCGCCACTAAAAATTAACATAACAAAAATGACAGAGAAATTTAACATTGGGATGAATCATGCAGATGCAGGGTTCAGTACCGAGTTACACACATGGTCCATCCATGCATGACTTAATGTGTTGCCAGCAACCAACTGTGTGCAGTTACACAGACAGATGTATAATCTGAATCCCCATTGAAGCAATGCTGCCTTGGCTTCCTCTATCTTTGTACAATTCATCAAATTGACAGGAGAGATGGAAACATCAAATTGGCTTCCTCTAGTAAATGGTGATCATACGTATATAAACAACAGTCAGCAAGTAGTTAAAACCTTGGCATATGCATGGTTTTGGACCACTTTGATCCACTTTCCAACTCCGCATCCATCTGTCTAACAGATTTTAGTAAATGGATGTTGATGTTTCAAGGCCGGTACGTTCAGCAACCTTTAACGCTCGTTTTAAAACTCTTGTGTTAATAATGTATACAAATTAATGTCGTTCTGTCTCGTTAAGTGTCTCCACACGTATTGTTTAATCATAATCTGAGGCATCGATCAATATTAACCACATATAGTCCTCCTTGTCTCGATCTGCATGCATGCTTGCTGGTGCTTATGAGTAATGTTGTGCATCATAGGTTTAAATATCAATAGATTATGTTTGTTAAAACGATGATGTTTCCTTTTGTCTTCTATAACCGTGCATAACTAACCCATAACTTTATGTCAGAATCAAGACAGTCATACATATCAGTCGTGACTAAATCTTGATCTTTGTTTCGGGTCACTTGCTCTTTTTCACTCGTCGAGATTTTCTGAACACTTTGACTCTTCAATTTCTACTTGTGTAGTGCAAACAACATTTTATAATACATACAAACAACTAACAAAATTAATGAGATTTTCGAGAAATAAATAACTGCTTAGTTGGCAGCTCTGTAATTTGAGACTGACAGAGACAAAGCATATAAAGAAACAAGCAAACAAAAATGTAAAGTAACGTGGGATTTAAAGAGTGAAGAAAAAGACAACATATTTCATCCCAAACTTCACTGTCAGCTGAGCTTGCTTTCTTCTCGAACAACGTGATCTTCATATACTCAACTTGCAGCCATTGCTTTTCCTCTCGTCTATTCTTTCTTTCAAAAAGATCAACATATCACAAGAGCCAAATTTTGAATCTCATGATCTCATAACCAACCTTGGCTGCTTACCTTACTCTTCTTTGTTCCTATTCTTCTTCTTCCTGCTCTTGTCTGGATTATACAAAAAACAAGATCCTATAATTCAAAGCAAACTGTATTTGGTTTGGTTCAGTTTTCAGTGGTGAAAAGCTTATTAAAGTATATGATGATGATTAACAGCAGAGTCCGTGCAACTGCATCAGTCAAGTCTCTTCCTGGTGGCAATGGCAATCATGATAAAGTATGGACCTTTTCTCTTTTTCCTTTTGATTTAAGCTTTACCCAGTTCATTGTTTCCTATGTGTTCAAGTGGGTCATGCTTGTTTTCCACTTTCAACTGTGTTATATGATCAATTTTGAATTGAAGACCTTCATGATGTTGTTAGTGAAATGGATAAAGTAAAGATGGATGCTTTTGATATGAATCTGCTTTCATTTCACTCAAGGAAGGAATATCTTATTACCTATAGGAATTTCTTTGTCAGGCTAGGCTTAAGGAATTTCTGTTTCTGTGCTGAATTGTTGCAGAATAAGAAGATGGCAATGCGGGGAAGTGGATTACCTGGCAATGAGGAAGCAATGTCAACGGCTGTTATTCGACGAAAGGAGATCAGAGGAAGGAAAATGGAATTGTTAGAGGATGTGAGTCTGCTTGATGAATATGATTCAGGAAATGCAACATGTTTTTATGATCATGTTTTTTTGCACAGTTGCTGATCTATCTTCTGCACTTTGCTTATTGAAGGTAGATAAGTTGAAGAGAAAATTAAGACTTGAAGAGAATGTGCATAGAGCTTTGGAGAGAGCCTTCACAAGACCTCTAGGGGTCCTTCCTCGCCTACCGCCTTACCTCCCTCAGCAAGTGAGTTTTCGAAACAGATTTTGCGTTTTCAAAGTTCCTGAAATTCCAATATTTCAATGTCTGTGTTATTCCTTGTGGCAGACATTGGAACTTCTAGCTGAAGTTGCGGTTTTGGAAGAGGAAGTTGTTAGGCTAGAAGAACAAGTTGTGATCTTCAGTCAGAAGTTTGATCAAAGAAACATAGAGACTTCTGGCGATAGCTCAAATGACAATATATACGTCAAATCAGATATACTACACCCTGGTTTGATAGTTCAACCTGCAGTTGCGAGAACTACCTCAATCAAGAAGTTATTAAATTCTGATAAATCATCAGAATGTTCTCATAGGTTGGCCATTGCGAAACAAGATAGCAAGAAGCCTAAGTTTTCTTCAGCTGTTGCAGCAGAAATGTTGGGTAAGGAGAACCTATCACTTATGGTTGCTAGTGATAAGTTGTCACCCAATGCCAAGAAACTGAAATTTCCAACTAAATTGCACTTAACCGAAAAGGAATCAAACCATTTCAAAAGGCAGGTGAGAACTAAGACATTCATATTTCATAAACTCGATTTTATCCAATGTCAACTTGAGTTTTTTGTTTTCATTTGAGACTTATGTTGTTGGATGGTTTATTTCTTCAGGTAGAATACAGATTTGAAAACCATGTAGCTACACAACAAAGTTCCTCCTCATCTTCGTCAGAAGAAAAACCATCACATTTTGAGGGTATGGCTAACACAACCTCAGAGGAAGTGTTATCCTGTCTTCTGATTTTCATAAGACTCAACACCTCTAAGAAAAACTCGTCCGATTTCTTCTCCGAATCCCTTCAGAGAAATGTTGGTCCATACTTGCACCTTTGTGCAGTTGATGCAAGTTCATTTGACCTCAGTGGTTTGACAAGTGCAAAATTCCTAATCCATAGATTGAAGTAACCTTCGAGCCTGAAATCATTCCCTTAGAAGTATTTTGTCTTCGCTATATATATTTATAATGTTTTTCTGTACAGAATATTGCTGGGGAAGCTCGAAATGGTCAACATTCAATGTCTAACCCATCAGCAAAAGCTGGCATTTTGGATTAATGTGTACAACTCCTGCATGATGAATGTAAGATGCTTGGCCTCATGTTATCAGTGTTCATTTTTTTGTCGACATAAGTCATAATTCTTTGATTCTCCGGATGAGTGTAGGCTTTTCTAGAGCACGGTGTACCGGGGAGTTCAGAAATGGTTGCAGACTTGATGCGAAAGGTATTTTTTGGTATTTTCCTCTGAATCTTTTCAGTTTGCCCAAACTCTATACGATGTGATTTAAGTGTGCTTCGGTTTGCATCCCTGTCAGGCTTCCATAACTGTTGGAGGACAATTGTTGAATGCAATTGCAATTGAGCACTTCATCCTCAGGCTGCCATACCACTTGAAATACGTAAGATCAACTCGTACAACCTTCTTTTGTCTCAAAATCATTAAGAAGATCCTCATAACATTTATTAAATATCCAGACCTGCCCAAAGGTAGCTAGAAGTGATGAAATGAAGGCATACCGTGAATTAGCGCTGGAGTGGTCCGAGCCATTGGTTACATTTGCTCTCTCTAGTGGAAGCCGTTCATCTCCTGCTGTAAGTCATTATGGCCCGACACCTTGTCGCCAAGTGTCCTTTTGTTTTCCTTCTGTTTGTGTACTGGCTCTGAGTTCTGACTCCTGGCTGGCATTTGTAAATGCTCATGCAATGCACTGCAGTGGGTCCAAAATAGGCTGGCTTCATTGAAATCTCATCTTCCATTGAAACTTCCTACTGTCAAGTATTGCATGCATATAAATACGCATTTGATTCAGATTAGGAAAAGTTTTAATGTCGATATGCTGAATGCAACACTTCCATTTTTGGTTCCGGAGACTAATGATCGAAACTTTCAGGTGAGGGTGTACACTGCAGCTGGAGTGGAGACAGAGCTGGAAGTTGCGAAAAGAGATTACCTGCAGGCAGCAGTTAGTATTTCCGAAACTAACAAGTTGAAAATCCCGAAGCTTCTTACTTGGTATCTGTTTGATTTTGCCAAGGATATGGAGTCATTGGTCGACTGGATTTGCTTACAGTTGCCAAATGATCTCAGAAAGGCCGCAATGGAGTGCCTGAAGAACAGAAGACAAGAACCCATATCTGAATATTTACAAATAACTCCGTATGATTTTAGCTTCTGCTTCTTCCTGCATAGATGAGTTAGTAGTAGCTTCAGATTCTGGGTGCAAAAATTATGTTTTTTTATTTTCTTTGGTTGGTTTCCATATGATTATTTGATCTTGTAGGTTTCATCCTACGTATGATTGTACAAATAAAGAGATGCCTGAGCATTTCAACTATCAAGTGCTTCAAATGGTTATAACATTATCATTAAAGATTGTTATATAAGAATTATTGATCATCCATTTCTCAGTTTGGAGTGTGTATATGTGTGTTTTGGTTATTTAATTATTTGCACTTTTGATTTTGCGGTTTCTCTTTTGACTTATTCATGTGTATTTTGACTTTTTTATTAAAAGATCACAAATTTTAAAAGTAATTTTTTTAATATTGATCCAACGATTGGATGAAGGATGCATATTTTCTTTATTTATGGGGTAATTTTGTATTTTTTTATTCATTAGGGACTGAGATTCTTTGTCGCAAATGAACCAACATATGTATTGATTTTGTTTATTTATGGTCATTTATGTATCTTTTTATTCATCAGGGACTGAGGTACAAAATCCGTTTTGTATATAAACTCACTTGAATTCTTTTTTCCCTCTAATGAATTGAAATTCGGTTTCGCCCCAAATTCATCTGTGCCCTAGATTCGTTCTGACTTCTGCGGTGATTTCCGATGATAGCTCCGGTGGATTTCGCCGGAGATCTCGACGCATACTTCAAAACGTGTTTAGATGACTCAGGTACGTTTGTAAAACTATATCTTTGCGATTGCTGGCATCAGAATAAAGACCTAGAATTTGAAGAGGCGGTTTACTCTTAGAGGAGGAAGTTTGATTGGATGTTGCAGTGTTTATAGTCTTTTCTTTGAGTGCAAAGTTGATGTGTGAATGGATGTGGAATAGATATATGGACTGAATTTTACCAGAATAATCTGTCTGTTAGAACTTAGAAGCCTGATTTTGTAGACGATAATTCCATATCCTGATGAATGCGATAAGTTTTAAGAGCTTGATTAGCCAATGCAGAATCTTCATACCTGATGCACAGGTCGCCATTCAAGTTTTTATTCGTTTGTTCAGTTTAGCACTAAACTAATCTTATGAATAGGATATCAGTGGAACGGTATATTATATGCCTTGTGAGCACTATGAATGCATGTTCTCTTTCCTTTTCCTTTTCAATGAGCCAGTTTCTTATTTTCTCGTTGAAGTCTGACATGTTCACAACGTTTTTGCACTGCTGACCTCACAAAAGGACACCAATGTCTTGTGCTTGATGGCATGTAATTATGTATATCATCTCGCAGGATCACAGCCTTTTGATTCTTGTGCCATCAGTTGGTTGTGTTCGTATACATGGTTATACTATTGCACTTAAAAATGTATGTTCCCTTTTGTATGAAACATTGAATATGTACGGTACCATTTTTGCAATTAGCTATTGCTTCCACTGGTTACTTTTCAGGTCGTGGATTAGTTTTAAAAACACATTTATGAAACTTTGTTAGTGACCCATTTTTGCGATGACTACCATGTGAAACATCTTGGTCCATTTTGTTGGTCTACCAAGTCTCTCAAGTGGGATTAATAGAAATATATGTATTATTAATTATCTTTAGTGTTGACTTACAGAGCCGGGAATATGCCTGAGTGATAGCTTAAAGCATATCATCAATTTATTCTCATTGAGGAGAGCTGGGTGAGTTATTTTACATCCTTGCTTGATTTCAGTTAAAAATATCAGCTGCTCTCGTTTTCATCTCTTTTTAGAAATATCAGCTGCTCGTTAAAAATATGCGCTATTCCAAATGTTATTCGGACAGGTAAACAATGTGTTTATTTGAAGTGCCCATATCGCTTAATGACAAGCTTCTGCTCATCACAGCTCTGCATTTATATCAGAAATGGACAAGAAGTGCATAACTACAAGGGAGTACTCAACAAACGAGTAGGTAATCAGCTTATTTATATCATTGTCAAATAAGATATCCGGATAATCTTTAATTTCTTTTGTCTGATAAAATGCATCGGGATAATCTTTAATTCTAGCCCTTTTGAGTTTATTAGCTTTCTGCAAGCTTAATTACAGTTAGATTTGTGTGCTGTCTTTGGATTATTGTAACTGTAAATATGAAGGTTACCTAAGTTTAGTACTTAATGCTTAGCATCTAATGTTGACTACCGTGGCTGCTAATATTGTTGATCTGTAGTATACATTAATGCTCATAAACAGAAAACACGGAACATGTCCCTAACACCTAAATCCTGAGTCAGTTTCAGTTGGCAATAAATATGCGCCCACTGGACAATTTTATAATCGATTTGTATAATATGGATTTGCCATACATTGAGGCTGCACTGGAAATCTGGAATAGGATTGTAGATGGCAGGAGTCGGGTAATAGCATATTTTACTAGAATTCCAATTTACCGACTAATTTTACGGCTTCGAAATAATTCGGTTCAACACGTTCATTATATTTTCAATTTGGTTTGATGAGCATAATTTATTTAATTTGATAAAATACTTATTTACTGAATGTGCAATATAAATTAGAAAAAAGTTCCATTTTAAATATGAAATTTTAATTTGATAAGAATGATAAATTGACTGATACCAGTGTGTCTAATTGTTGATATAATAGTAAATTCAATTGAATAAGTGGAATATAAATTCATTTTCCAATTTACTAGGCGCTCTATCCTTACAGAAATTATGCATTTGATGCCAAATTTTTTTTTATTATGTGGTGAAGCCTTAAATGTTAAATGGGGTCAAATTTGAAAACCAGTAGGTTCATTATAAAACTATTTGGGGTCACTAATATCAATACAAGATTTTTTCAAATTTTATGGTGTCAAACTGTCAATTGCCCCCACTCTCTCCAAGGGTAGACGTACCAGCTAACCATTTTTTGTGGATTGACTTTACAGACTTAAGCTGTGAGAATGCTTTGGTATTCCATCCCCTCACGGCCCCAGCTTTCGGATGCAGGTAAGTTTCAGTTGGCAATAACTTTAAATTCTCTTAGTGGCACACAAGATATTTGGATTAGTTAATATCATTTCATCACATTTATTTGTAGAGTTGACACTTGATATGGTGCCTGACAGCTCTTTTAAGACTTCAACTAACTTGTTATTACTCTTTCTAAGTCAACTATGTGAATAAAGGTCCCCGGACCCCGGTGTTCAGAAATGAAGAGCTCTCATGGTAATTGTTTTACATAGTATTTATTCCACATCCTATTTAGGACATCACTTACTTCCTGCTTGTTAGTTTATACAGTACTTTATCTTGGAAAATGTTTACTTGACATGTTTAAAACTAAATAAAGTCTGTGGTACTGGTATACTGGTATGTTGATGTTGCTTGTTAGCATGAGGATTAGACAGCAATATTTCCAACCCTCATTTGATCTATTTTTTAAAGTAATAGTCTGATATTCGTAAATCAGCTCACGTTTTCTTTACATTATTTAATTTTCTATTATATTGTAAGTAATGCATCAATAAGAGAAAATCATCAAAGCAAATGTAAATATTAGGTAATGGAGCTAATAAATGAATCTTGTTTTTGTCATAATGTCACAATGCGAAACCCAAACTAGAAGTGTATAACATGATAATAATTGCATGAATATAATATAGCTATGCTACGTAAGGGTGGTAAATAAAGAAAACTCCATGGATACTATAAATGGCAATACACGGTGGAAGCATGGAGCATTATATTTGCTCTTTAGTTCCCAAAACTCCATAACCATCAGGCAGTGCTTCACTATTATTATTTGCTTCTAGGTTATCTTTTTTCCTGTACTCATTCTTAGACATCTTCGCATATCTTCCGCTAACATATATACTGAATTAAATTGAATGGTGCCGCATGGAAACTTCTGTTGCATTTGAAGTGGAGTATATATGTGTTATAAATGTTTATAAAGAATGAACTTGGTGTAGGACGCTCGGAGAATGTGGAAGTTAAAGGTAGCGGATGGAGGGAGCGATCCTTACATATATAGCACAAATAACTTTGTGGGAAGGCAAGTATGGGAATTTGACCATCAAGAAAAAGACCCTAAAAAACTAGCCCAAGTTGAAGCTGCTCGTCTCAACTTCTACAATAACCGCTATAATGTCAGATCAAGCTCTGACATACTCTGGCGCATGCAGGTATGTATGCAGTATTGTGTATAAATTTTATCTCTGTATTACAAGCTAGACAAAATAGGTTGACATTTGGCCAGCCAGTTTGTTAATGATGTGCTTTGTGTCCTGCAAAAGTTAATGGATGAGAAAATTTTCCAACAAAGTATACCACAAGTAAAAGTTGAGGATGGTGAGGATATAACGTATGAGACGGCAACAGCATCCTTGAGAAGGGGTGTTCATTACTATTCAGCTATTCAGGGTAGTGATGGGCACTGGCCAGCTGAACATTCTGGCCCTTTGTTCTTCATGCCTCCTCTGGTATATATTCCAACAACACTTATTAGAGTTCTTATTCATGTTTCTGAGTTTCATGCTTTTATCGTGTTTGTTAAATGCATGCATAGGTCATGTGCCTTTACATTACTGGGCATCTCAATACCATATTTACAGAAGAACACCGCAAAGAAACCTTGCGCTACATTTACTGTCACCAGGTAGGTAGACTACGTTTGGTACCAATTTATTCCTTCAGAGTATAGCTGTAAAATGAAAGGCAAGAAGTTAACAAAAAATTGAGGATTTCGATTTTGGACAGAGAGTATTTCTTTTTTCTACACGCCCCTTTTCATTTTAAAATAGATCAAAATGTTATGATCCAACCCCAGACCCTTTTGAATGTAACGGACTGATATGAATTCAAATACCTGTATATGTGAAAAGGCCGTAAACTGTTTCATTTTATTCTACTTGATTAGTTTATGTTTTTATTATCCAGAATGAAGATGGTGGCTGGGGGCTCCATACTGAGGGTCACAGCATTATGTTCTGTACAGCTCTTAATTACATATGCATGCGCTTGCTTGGAGAGGGGCCTGAAGGAGGTAAGAACAATGCTGTTTCCAGAGGAAGGAAATGGATCCTTGATCATGGTGGTGTCACAGCCATCCCATCTTGGGGAAAGACCTGGCTCGCGGTAATCTTTCTGAAATCATGATATTTATTTGCAAATATAGTGGTTAGGCACCCACTACCTGGACCAATAGGTCTCGGGTTCGAGTCATGGGGTAGGAGTGAATTCCGATAATCCCTTTTAAAAAAAAAAATAAAAAAAAAAAATTGCAAATATAGTGTGTCTGATTGTATATATTTTTGTTTGTTAAGATTTTGGGGTTGTATGAATGGGCTGGATGCAATCCCATGCCCCAGAGTTTTGGCTTCTTCCCTCATATTTTCCTGTTCATCCAGGTACGTACACCATCTTTATAAGATTTGCGACGCGGCTAGTTAAGCGTAGTACTATTATCAACTTTGTCTTGTGAGTCTTAATACATATATTGTTGTAATGAAGCCAAAATGTGGTGCTACTGCCGCCTGGTATATATGCCAATGTCATATGTATGGTAAAAGGTTCACAGGGCGTATCACTCCACTCATCCTTCAACTAAGAGATGAAGTTCATACTAAGCCTTACACCAAGATCAATTGGAAAACGACGCGGCATTTGTGCTGCAAGGTAGATTGCAGCTACCCTACCATTGGAATTAAATTTTTTATATCTAAACTGGTATAGCAGCTTTAAGTCATTATCATAATGCACTATCACATTTATAGGAGGACATGTACTATCCACATCCGAAAATTCAAGACTTGTGTTGGGACACTCTTTATATTACCACTGAACCTCTCCTTACGCGCTGGCCATTCAACAAATTGATCAGGGAGAGAGCTCTGCAAACGACAATGAAGCATATTCACTATGAAGATGAAAACAGTAGATACATCACTATTGGGAGTGTTGAGAAGGTACATAATTTTGCAAACCCATAAGGAATAGCTTTATCCTAAAAGAACAGACGTGGATAATTGTTTTGAATATTTTCACAAACTTGACCTATCCGACCTGCTTTTCCCTAGTCATTGTGCATGCTTGCTTGCTGGGTTGAGGATCCAAATGGGGATTCTTTCAAGAAACATTTAGCTAGAACACAAGACTTTTTATGGGTATCCGAAGATGGAATGATGATGCAGGTAATTTATGGAGATATCAACAAGCTCGTGTATTCAGAATTACTGCAAAAATAACTAAAAATATATTCAGAACTCTAAAATAATACATAAATTTGAATCTGCAGAGTTTCGGAAGTCAGCTATGGGATGCAGCTTTTTCCATCCAAGCACTTTTAGCTTGCGACATGACTGACGAAATTGGAGGAACACTGGCAAAAGGATATGATTTCCTCAAGAACTCTCAGGTATGTCGTTTATGTACTCTTTCAATTAAGACTGAATATCATTTAAAGAAGTATAAATCATAAGTTTCTTCTGTATTGGGGATATCCACAGGTAAAGGACAACCCTTCTGGTGACTTCAGGAGTATGTACCGTCACATATCAAAGGGAGGTTGGACATTTTCGGATCAAGACCATGGATGGCAGCTTTCCGATTGCACCGCGGAAGCCTTGAGGGTTGGTTATCTCAGATCATTGTATTAATTATATCATTCAATTAAGGTGTCATTTATTTGTAACAATAAAAATATTTTCCCTTGATTTACTGGCAGGGTTGTCTTCTGTTCTCTACGATGCCATCTGAGATTGTGGGTGAGAAAATGCCACCAGCCAGGATATATGACGCAGTTAATGTTATTCTTTCTCTGCAGGTAAAACTTTGTTTTGAAAGTTGATAAGTTACTTCTTTTATTGTGACGTGGCGGAAACCCGCGTGAATTGTCAAGCGACAAATTCACAAATCAATACTGGATAAACCAGATATAAATCGAGTAAAATTCAAGATTTTATTGATTCAAAGTTTTCCAAATCTAAAGATGTGGAATAAACCCAAAATCTCGAAATTCTTCCTACATCAGACTCCTCCACTTCCAAACTCCAAAGAACTCGACCCGAGTTCTCTTCAAAAAAGAGAAGCTTTAACGCGCCACTTCTTCAGCTGCTACCCTCGAACCGCTGCAGTAGCGTCTAGGTCAATCCTAGAAGTAGGTAAAACTTTGATATAAAATATCTAGTATAAAAAGTCAGGATAAAGTCTGCTCTGATTACCAACTGATGCGGCGGAAGCCTTAAGGGAATCGCAAGCGCGAAACCCAAAGATAAAGTTTCCTGGAATCCTCCAGGTTGACGGGAGTCCACCCGTAATTAAAGGGAATTTACCCTAATTGTTGAGATAACTCAATTTGTTTTATTGATCAAAAGATGAAGATACATGATTAGTAAAAAACATTATATAAGAAAAGATAATACTGGATGAACACTTCAAAGTTTTCCAAATCTAAAGATGTGGGATAAACCCAAAAACTCGAAATTCTTCCTACATCACATTGGCATAATGCCAATTTTTATTATATTTCATAGTTAATTCTTCGTTTTATTCATACCAACAACTAACGGCAGAGCAAGAATGGAGGATTTCCAGCCTGGGAACCAACGACTGCGCCAGAGTGGTTAGAGGTACCGTTGCCAAACCCTCAAGTAGCTTGCTTATATGCTACTTTTCAATTGTGTCACCAAATAATTTCCTTATCGCTTCACATTTTTTCAGCTTATGAATCCTACTGAATTTCTTGAGGGCATCGTAATTGAGCACGATATGTTGAATGTGCTGGGTCATCAATAAAGGCTTTAGCACTTTTCAGAAAATTATACCCTGGACATCGGAGAAAAGAAGTAGACACATGTATTAAAAATGGGGTAAAGTACATAGAAGACATGCAGATGTCCGATGGGGGATGGTAACTACCTTTTACTTCTTTTGCTTAATTTTATGCTATTAGAAAGGTCCTTAACTCAATCTCTACCTAACAATATGCAGGTATGGGAAGTGGGGAGTATGCTTCACCTATTGTGCATGGTTTGCACTTGGAGGTCTGACAGCAGCTGGAATGACCTACAATAACTGTGAAGCAGTCCGCAAAGGTGTTGATTATTTGCTAAAAATTCAGCATGATGATGGTGGATGGGGAGAAAGCTACAGATCTTGCCTGAAAAGGTACCCAAAATATTATGACCAGATGCGTGACTCAACCATCAATGTTCTGGTTATTATGATTACCCCATGCTTATTGAGGAATCATTTATGATTTTTTTCATCCCTACTATCACTTATCCTTTTTAAGAGACTTGGTTATTTCATAATTATTCGACATTTTTGTTAACACACTCCTTTACCTGGTCTTTTTTGGATAGAAATATGTTCCTCTGGAAGGCAACAGGTCAAATCTAGTTCACACTGCATGGGCTTTACTTGGTTTGCTTGAGGCTGGACAGGTACTTGGTTTACTTTCATTTCATAATAATTTGATCCGGTTTTCCTTTTTTGCAACACATTGATATTGCATCAATTCTTACATAAAGAGTGGATTCAACTGAGTTGTACCCCCTTACAGATGTTCTCAGTGTACTAAACTGAAAAATTCATATTCTGATAGGCTTTACGAGATACAGCTCCTCTTCATCGAGCAGCAAAATTACTGATTAATATGCAACTGGAAGATGGAGATTATCCCCAACAAGTACTAAACTGTCTTTATGTTGATTATTCATAAGAATGAAAAGCATGTACTGATATTGTATTACCTAATTGCAGGACTTAACTTCAGTTTTCATGAGGAACTGCATGTTGCATTGTCCTTTATACAGGAATATGTTTCCTTTATGGGCTCTGGCTGAATACAGAAAGCGAGTTCCTCTTACATCCAAGGCAACCAAATTCATATAGCAAGAAAGTATTTGAAGTTGGTAATAAAGTGTTAAAGAATGAGTACACTCTATCAGCTTATTACTGCATATCCATATATCTTTTATAATTGAGGTTATTGACAATTCCCCGTTACACAAAATATGCAGTTTATTCTCATTTGTTATTTTCAGCATTTGCCTATGTTGTTGGAACATTGCACTGTCAAATATTAACTATAATATTCAAATGAAACACAAAATACATATAATTTACTTATCATATACAGAATAAATGTGTAGAGTAAGTAGACACTGCATTTATGTGTAAAGTAGATACTGCAGTATTACATTTTTTCTGGGCTGACCAGAAAGAATGATACTTCAAAGACTGAGACTATGATAATCAGATGAATTGGTTGAGAAATCCCAAGTGAGCGAAGAGTTCAGTATTCTAGACAAGCTTGTTACAATCTCATCCATACCTGGTCTGGAAGAAGGATTATGATTCGAACACTGATCAATCAGATGTGCCACCAGAATAGCGAGTTCAAGAGGGTAGTCATCTCCCAGAGAAGGGTCAATCATTTCTTTCAAATTCTCACCCTTATCTTCTTCGTGCAGCACCGGTTTTAATATTTCTGCCATTGCTCTCTTTTCCTTTGTGTATAAGGCATCAACAGGTTTTCCGGTTAGAACTTCAAGCAAGAGAATCCCAAATGCGTATACATCTAGCTTAGTTGAGATCAGCCCATTTTCTAAGTATTCAGGTGCCATGTAGCCTTTGGTTCCGACAATGTGCCTTGTTAGGACAAATTTACCATCTTCCCCTTCTGCTGATCTCACCATATCAAAGTTGGCAATCTTGGCCCTGAAATCGCTGTCTAGGTACACACTGCTGCATTTTACATCCTGGTGGACGTGGGGTGGAGTTGTGTAGCTGTGGAGATAGTTTAGGCCCATAGCAACATCTAAAGCAATTTGTATTCTCTGCGTCCAAGTTAATGTTTTTCCATCACTGGTGTTCCCATAAATCCAATCACTCAGCGGTCCATTGATTGCGTACTCATATATCAGATATGAATCACCCCGGCTGAAACAGTATCCGGAAAGCCGAATCAAATTAAGATGATTTAATTTGTTCAGTATGTTAATCTCCTTTGTTACATCTCCACTCATTTTCTTGATAGCAGCATAATCCTTATTGAAGATCCCTCGATAAACATTCCCTTTAATCAGACAATCAGGGCTAAAGTCATTGGTTCCTGCTTGCAGCTCTTTGAACGTGTACATTTTCAGCGACTGAGAAATACTTGCTAAGCTCTCCATAAAGTCAATAGATTGCGACTCTTCTTCAAATTTCTTACCACTTGGTTTATCAAACAATTCAAAGCTTTCTGATTCAGCATCTTTGTCAGATCTCTTTCTCCTCCTAGCTTTGCAGCACACAAAAATACCAATGGATCCCAAAATACCAACCCCTACGACAACTCCAACAACAATATAAACCCATGTTAAATTTGACTTGCCGCCCGTGGAAGTGACTGTTGGCGGTGGGGTGGTGGAAGAGAAGAAGGCGGGGAAGCATCAGTCTGAGAAACATTGGGTGTTGTTGCTAAAGGAACCAGAAACGTCGTAAAAGGATATATAAGCGAACTAGCTAATTCATTAGCTTCACGCGTTAACGAATCATTTGCACTGAAGCGAGCACTGATGATCGAAACTTCATCACCACTAGCAATCAAGTACGTCAGTAAATACTTTATCCCAGACCTCTGCTGACTCACCGTAGGACAAGCGCACCTAAGTGGGACTGTGATAGTTGTTCCACTGAGCAAATTAGTAGCTGAAACAGTGTTCTGCGCTTGGAGAGTCTGGCACGTTGTAAGGGCTTCGAAAGTACTGTTAGCAATGGACAAATAAGTATTACCCTTCACGACTAAATACGTTGTGTTCTTCTGATAATATGCACCTGCCCAAGTATCAACATCATCTAATTACTTCATGGCACTTACAAAATAAAGCTTCAGACAAACAAAAAACTACCGAATCCTAAAAGCACATGACTGATCAACATTAACTGTTTGTGGAAAGTGTAAATCTTTAAACACGAAAAAATATATGTTACCTGAGCAAGAGCAAGTGATAGGCACAATGACCAACTTATTAGTCTGGATAACATCAGATTCAGCGACAGAGTTGATCTTAGCGACTGCAGCTGGATCAGCACTGAGCAGCTTAGAAATTGAAGCAACTGAATTGTAAGGGGGTAATGATCTGAACACAAGGTAAGATTGGCAGCTAGGGGTGACTCCATTGCAAGTGTAACCAAATGATGAGCTGGTGTTATCCATGTTAGCAGGCTGTAGTCAACTTGCCAACGTATGGCTGCTGAGCTTGAACCATAACAAGATTCAAAATTGATGATAGGATTAGGATGGAGATGATATTGGAAGCCAAACCCATCATCGGAATTGTGAGATTTTTGCGCTGGGGTAGAGATTGGGGATTGTTATTGAAAATGAAAGGAAGCTGACGCGGTGTGGGATTGAATTGAATTGAAAAAGTTGACTTTGAGGGTTATGGAGACGCTACTCTTCTGCTGCTGCGCGGTATGGGATTGAATTGAATTGGTGTCGTGTTTGACCTGGTACAGCCGCCATAGTCAAATATTCTGAGCTTCCAAATTGAATTGGTCAAACTGACTAGAGCTTTGCAACCGACAGAACATCATCTTAAAACTTGTCTAGGGTTCAGTTGCGTTTTGGTAAATTCTTTCCCAAAAAAATCGATTTTTACAGATGAGTTACAGTATTTAACCATTGGCAAATTGAGTGGACTATTCAGTAGAAGCAACAAAGGAATTACCCAAGTGGGCAGGTGTGGAATTTTACAGAATTCTATTCTTTTGACCTCACAATTCAACGAAGACTTTTAAAATCAATTTCGACATGCACCATCTTCAATTCTTAACAGTATCTTCAATAAAGTGCCTACATAATGATCATATTGGTTTGTATTGGTTTAGTTTCCTTACCATCTCACTCAACACTTTATTTTTTAGATGAATTATTTGAATTTTTCGTACAATTGCATCTAAATTTTTTATAAATGAGATCGTAGAAATCACAAATCATGTAGGAATCTCACCATCATAGATAATCATTCCTTTCACAAATCACAACAATTCCACCCAAACACTTCAAATTTCCAAACTACCATTAATAATATACAATATTTATATTTAAAGACATCATTTTCAATCCCAATTCAATTGTTTTAAGCTGAAGACAAGAAATAATATAAAGAAAAATTAAAGTGGAAATAACTTTTTTAATTTTTTTGTTTATGAAGAGAATTCCACTGACAGAGGGGAGGCCTTATCTGATTCTGGTGTGGACGACGAAGACCGACTGATACGTCAAATGACAACGGACCTCTGAAATCGACTCTTTTGTCTCTATTCCGTTTTATTCTCCGGCCGATTCGGTTTCATTGATCACTACGGTTATGCTTCCTCTTTCCTAAGGTATTGAACTTCACTAAATCTCATGCCTGCGGTCCAGTTGAATTTTGGAGTTTTGATAAACTGATTATCAACCTTAACTGTTTATTTGTTTAGTTGTGTAGTTGATAGATTTCTAAGTTGAACATGGGTATAGATGAAGCGGAAGAAGCGGAATTTCTTCCAGTTATGACTACTGTGAAAGTACGTTTACTTCTTGAATTTTCTTGACTTACATGTACATGGATTTAAATGTTTGAGGTTGGAATTTCAGGTGCATCGTTTACTTTGTACGGAGGTTATGAAGTTGGTTGATCAAATATCATATATTTTACCTAAGATAGAAGCTGCAAGACCCGGATGTTCGTCAGGTGTACAAGCCCTATGCCAACTAAGTCGTGCAAATGAAAAATCCAAGTCATTTCTTGTGTCTTGTTGCGAGTCCAGCAAACTTTACTTGGTGTGTGCTTTTTTAATCTCATGCCTTAGAGTAGGGTTGCATGTTTTGACTATGCCTGTTTGACGATTTCAATTGATGACCCATCTTATATTTAGGCAATCCGAGGAGATGTGATGTATCTCGATGTGACAGATGGAGAAACCTGATGGAACAAACCTTAACGCAAATATTCAAAATTTGGTTCCTGTATTACTGAGCGCCGAGGTTTGTGTTTTCTTGATCATATACTTGGCTTGAGTAGTTTCATTACATTAAATGTCAGTATGAAGTTTTTGCCATTCTCAATGGTATTGTTCTACTCCGTTGTCAGTGTAGTTAAATATGATAGCTTTGCAGATATCTCATGTACTTGATGTTATAAGGACTGTGACATTAACATTGGACTCATATGAAGAAGAAGCAGGAAATGCTTTGCGAGAATTGATATACCACAACGCATCTCACCCTGATTTAGGAGCTAAGTATGAGGTAGATGCTCTTAAAGTCGCTGCGTCAAGACTTCATATTAATTCCCCAAAAGGCTTGTTAGTGGAGAAACGATCAATTAAAAAAATGCTCAATATAGTCTCTGATAGTGAGTTGAAAAAGAGGGAATTACTGGTGTACCTCTTAGGAATCCTCACGAAGCATGGTAATTCAATGGTCGGAGAAAAGAATGTCACGTTATCTCCTCCACATAAAACGTTCAATACATCTGCAACGGCACTATATTTTCCTGAACCGCATAAATCTAGCAGGACTAAAAAGCAGAAACGCTGCGATGAGGATTTGATACAGAAGAACCAGATGACTGCAGATTCACCACCCAATGAATTTACTTGCCCCATTTCTTCCAGAATAATGTTTGATCCTGTCGTGATTGCATCTGGGCAAACTTTTGAAAGAATGTGGATAGAAAAATGGTTTGCTGAGGGTCATTTTACTTGTCCAAAAACAAAGATGAGGCTATCAAATCTTTCTTGGACCCCAAATACGGCCATTAAGGACCTAATTTCCAAATGGTGCCTGGCACGTGGCGTAACCGTTCCTGATCCAAGCATAGCGCCAGATTTTGATGTTTCTGCATCCTTTGCAAGTCTTGCGAGTTCATTTACAAGTTTACATCTTCGAATGATATGAGTAATTTTCAATGGATTCTCTTGGTAGTTACTCCTCTGAATCAGAAGTATCACAAGGGAAGCTGTCTAATTTGCGGAGACTAATGCCTTCTCATACGATAGTGATTCTCCTAGATGTCAGTCTGGGGCCACCTCACCAGAGGGGATTCTAGAAAAGCTTTCTAAGCTTCCTTTCTACTCTTGGGAATCTCAACTTCAACTTATTGAAGAAGCTGAAACAGACCTGAAATCTCATGATGGATCGTTGAAGGGTAATCTTCTTCTAGTTTTGGAGACAATTACTAGATTTCTCAAGGATGCATGTGACTTTCATGACCTGCAAGCTCAGAAGGCTGGAACTCAATTACTGTTGACATTTTTAAGAAAGGAAAGGTAACTTGATACATATTTTGTTGTTTCATGGCACTTTCATGAATCTTTTTACATTATGTGATTTTATTAAAAGGCGTTTTTATAAGGGATTTTTTAAATTTCTTATTATTAAAAAGATTATACACTTTTTGAAATGTGTATGCAGGCCAATTCATTGTAACTAGTTATTCTGTAAATAATTGTACTTTTTTGTTTCAGGAACGAGATAACTAAGTTATTTGAAGATGTTTACATTGTACTGGCTGATTTGTTGAACTCCAACTCAACAGTTGAAGTTCTGGGTGTTATTGAAGTTCTTTCTGGTCATAAGCATTGTAGATCAAAACTTGTTGCTTCCGGTGCTCTTAGATTCTTGGTCAGTGCACTTGGCAGCTCCGAAGGTGAACTACATGATCTGGCTGTCAGAATATTATACAATTTTTGCTTAGACGACGAGAGTCATTCAGAGATTGTTGCCTTGGAACCCATCCCAAAACTGATCTGCTTCTTGAGAAACGATTCGCTTGCGAAGTATGCTATATTCATCATGAAAACTTTGTGTTATCTGGAAGAGGCTCGGGTTTCCATTGCCGAAACAGCAGAATGCATCACATCTATTGTAGAACTACTTGAGACAGGCACTTGCGAGGACCAAGAAAATGCTGTGTTTATTCTCCTTTCCTTGTGCAATCAACATGCTCACTGCTGTCAGAAAGTCATGAAGGAAGGAGTCATCCCTGCCCTTTTCAACATTTCCATCAACGGGAATAGTAAAGGAAAAACATATGCTACAGAACTACTCTGCCTCTTGAGGGACACTGACTTCACAGACGAGCTTGTACAACATGATGAGTCCGATCACCACCAGCAAATTAGCTATTCTTACGAAAACCCATCACCCAAATCAGAAAATCCAACCTACAAGGCAGATAACCCAACTACCAAACCGTCTGGATTCTTTGGCAAGGGATTCACAAAACTTAGTAAATCGAGTTTCTTGGGTCTAAAGAGGAACAAATGACAAGATTTGTAGTACTCCAGCTCTGCCTAACTTCTCACAATCCCATGCTATGATTATTTGTTGTAGTAGTAGTAGTAGTTAGCTCTTTTGTGTGGGAAGCAGGAAATGAATGGCTTCTCTTCTCCATCCAAAATGTGGTATTGTATAAATTTTTGTAACACTCTATTTATCTACAGGAAAGAAGAACATGTACATAACATAAGCACCATATTGCATAATTAGATTAATTTTTATTAAAAATTTATTTAATTACTTTTTTATTAATTATTAAATTTTGACCCTCTTGTCATCGGAAGCAATACTACGTCGTTTCACGATTCAACAGCACGGAGTCTGAATTTTTGAATATCCAACCCTGCAAAGAGAGTTACCCGAAGCTTCATCGGATCTCGCAAATATGGCGACGGACTCATCCGACGGCGAAGAGGAGTTGGGGAAGCAACTAATCGGAGGCGTCCCGACGCTGACGGTGGAAGAGGATCTACGAGAGATGGGAAAGAAAGCGGCATGGAGCGTCAGCTCTTGCAAGCCCGGTAATGGCGTCTCCGCTCTTCGTGATGACAATCTCGAAACCTATTGGCAGTAAGTAAAAACAGCCACGCCCACTAGTTTCTTATCTTAATTTCACAAACCCTAGACTAGATTGATGGTGCTGTGACTCTAATGACTTTGTTGAATTGATTTTTTTAGGTCTGATGGTGTGCAGCCTCATCTTGTTAATGTCCAGTTTCAGAAGAAAGTCAAATTGCAGGTACGCTTTTTACACTTCTACTAGTTAGCCTATTAATTAGTACTAGTAGTTTTACAAAATGTTTCTTGTGTGCGACTGTGCTTGTGTTTGCCAGTTGGTGGTGATATATGTTGATTTTAAGTTGGACGAGAGTTACACTCCCAGTAAGATCACAATCCGTGCAGGTGATGGTTTCCATAATTTGAAGGTAATTCCATACTAATTTGCAGTTTGATAGTGTTTAGTTCATTTGATTATGTTTTGTTTTTTAAGCAAGTGTATTATGATTACAGGATATAAAAACGGTGGAGCTTGTGAAACCGACGGGTTGGGTTTATATATCTCTATCTGGTAACGAGCCTCGGTAAGCTACCCAACTCAAGTTTCCCTTCTTGTATGAATTGGCTGCTGTTTCTAATTAGAAAGTTTAGAGATTGAACAAACGGGGTAGAGATAGTCTCCTTTTTTATGAAAGTCATAGAGGCTTGAGGTTCTCAAATGCAAGATAGTGTGCATACTCTCCGAATAATTTTAACTTTAGTGCAATATGTCAGTGAACTGTAAGCGCTCCTGCTCAGTGATTTGTATAATAGATTGTTACTGCCAAATCTGCCTTAGTTTGCCTGATGTCTACTTTTCATTTGATATTTACTCAAAAAAGTACTTGCAGGGAAACATTTGTAAATACATTTATGCTTCAAATTTGCATTGCATCAAATCACCTTAATGGGAGGGACACACATGTGCGTCAAATCAAAGTATACGGCCCTCGACCGTAAGTGATTATTTCCAAGGATGCTTGTCATCATCATGTTATAATGGCTGGTTGTACTGAACAATGTGTCTCCTTGTTTAAACAGGAATCCCATTCCTCATCAACCCTTTCAGTTCACATCAAGGGAATTTATTACCTACTCATGTGTACGATGATGCATCATTTAACATCAAGCGAGAGTTCAGAACTCTTACCTCTGAATCAGTTCAACAGACTCTCGCCTTTTCTCAATGTACTCCTAACAAAGCACTTTTTAGTTTGATTTACTTTATTTATATTATACAATCTTATAGCGTTTAGTCATTTAGCTCATATCACTCTCAGCAATTATATTCACTAAGAGCATCTCCAATGGGGTTATGTAAACAACACTATTAGCTAAAGAATGTTTAGGTGGCATTATAAATAGAGAACCATATACATATGTCACCCTCCAATGGGTTATGTAAATAAGACTAGTTAGCTAAAATTATACATAATCATCTTCTCACTCATCAAATTTAACTCATTCTCTATAACTTTTTGCCTACATTATACATATCTCAATCACATTCACACACATTATACATAACCCCCATTGAAACATATTTCACTTTTCATCGTTCAATTTTACATAATCAATATAATAATATATTTTACATACTCTCTTTACATATTACCATTGGAGATGCTCTAAGCTGTCAGCTATAGAGTTGGGGCAGTCCCACCTTTCTCAATGCCAATGGCACCCTGGGCAGGAGCTTCAATTCAGCTTTTACGGTTTTTATTTATATATTTTATTATAATGCAACAAATTTAGACTTTTAAATGTAATAATTCAGATAAATAAAAGTAAATAAACTGAACAAATGAGCATGAAATATAGCTACGTCGTTTTGGTATTAGCGACGAGGTTGTTCGTCGTTGAAGATGAGGTGGAATGGAGTACTGAGGCTTGGGGGAGTTGCCTTGACTCGGATCGGAACCCTAATTCATTTTCATTTTCATTTTTAGACATCTGGGGACTGCAGTGACGTCAACGATCAGGGAGACTCGATGGGGACGTTAGGGAAGGCGATCTACAGTGTTGGATTTTGGATCCGTGAAACTGGGCAGGCACTCGATCGATTGGGCTGCCGTCTCCAAGGCAATTACTACTTTCAGGAACAACGTAAAGTCCTCCACTTTCTACATTATGTTTTATTTATTGATCGATGTGGAACCATCGCCATTGACTGATCATTCGATTGAGTATATGTGGTTGCTGTGTGCAGTTTCAAGGCATAGGACTCTTATGAATATATTCGACAAAGCACCTGTTGTTGATAAGGATGCATTTGTTGCTCCTAGTGCATCTCTTATTGGGGATGTGGAAGTGGGACGAGCCTCTTCTATTTGGTATGGTTGTGTTGTAAGAGGTGAGCTATGTTTAATGCAAACCTGCGCACATTTCATGTTAATAGTAAAGATTTTCCTTTTTCATACATATAGAGAGGCATTGCTTGAGTTTTGGATATGGAGTTTTTGCTTTTGTTGTAGTTTTTAAATATTTAAAATGCATTACACACAATTATCAACAAATCTTCACTTAGACATTAGGAATTATCATAGATTTCACGGAGAAGTTCAAGAAAAGGCCCGAATGCTCTCTTTAGAATCACTTATGATCCAAAGTGCCAAAATGATTAGTACGGGGCATTAAAGTATTGATAAATTTCCTTTGTCTTCTTGAACGAATGTGTGTTGTCAAGTGTTATAGCATCCCTTGAAGTATAATAAACAGCGTTGCACTATTTGCTTGATGTTGGAATATAACAAAATGTTTGGCAGGCCTTTCAATGCCATTATTCTCAAATCTCAATCACTGCCATTCCCTTTTCTAACTCCCTTTTATGATATTTATAGAAACAAAATATATATTGTTTGCTGCTTAATTTCTTTCTAACAAATTTTAATGAAGCAGGTGATGTAAACAGCGTCTCCATTGGCTCTGGAACAAATATACAAGATAATTCTCTTGTTCATGTGGCGAAATCCAATCTAAGTGGGAAGGTTTTACCCACTATTATTGGTAACAATGTCACTGTGGGTGAGTAATGTGCAGTCAGCATGTTTGCAAAGGTTTTTATTCAGCATATTGCACCACTATACTGATTTTACATTTTTATGTCACAGGTCACAGCGCTGTATTACATGGATGTACTGTTGAGGATGAGGCATTTGTTGGCATGGGTGCGACCCTTCTAGACGGGGTGTATGTGGAGAAACACTCGATGGTTGCTGCAGGGGCACTTGTAAGGCAAAACACAAGGATTCCATGCGGAGAGGTTTGATATTCAACCATTGCTTGCGCCTCTTTAATTTTTTGTTGGCTTTATTTGGACTTTAAAAAGGGTTTAAATTGCTGGTCTTGATGCCATGTTATGTCCTTAATTAGCCCACTCAATTGCAATGATCCCCATCCTAGCTTTAGTTGGATGTTTCGTTAGAAACTTTGGGAGATTGTATTCCCAGAATTCATCCATTTCATTCAAATAATTTTATATCATTTTGGCATGGCAGGTCTGGGGAGGAAACCCAGCAAAGTTCCTGAGGAAGCTGACAGAAGAAGAGATGGCTTTCATCACCCAATCTGCCGCAAACTACGCCAACCTTGCTCAAGTTCACGCAGCTGAGAATGCCAAAGGATTTGAAGAAATTGAATTTGAGAAAGTACTTCGCAAGAAGTTTGCCCGTCGTGATGAAGACTATGAGTCAATGATTGGTGTGGTACGCGAAACACCTCCAGAACTCATTCTTCCAGACAACATCCTGGCAGAGAAGGCACAAAAGGCCGCATGAAACTTCCATTCGAGTTTAAAGATAATGTTGTTGAATCAACTTTTAATGGTAGCAAAAGCTTGCCCTGAACCTCAAGTCACTTCTAATACGACGATCCCGTTTCACATTTCTTTCCAGTTCGTGTTCCCATGACACTCTTTTCATTTCTTTTCTTTACCAGGAAAGCTTGTATTTCAAGAATGTAATAAGAGAAACACCTTCAGGTCATACGTATAGGTTTCTCTGATCTATGAATGTTCCATTAATTTGTGGTCAAACTTTCCGTTGACTCACGCCACTTGTCTCCTTCCCGTTCCTCATCTATCCATGTTGGGATCCGCACCATCTAAATCCTATTCTTCTGCAAAACCAGTTCATCGTCATGGGAAGATCATGTCTGGAAACGACAGCTCAATCCCCATAACAACGACACCGTTTCATTTCACCAGTAATTTTAATTCCTTTTGTACCCCTATTTTTACCACTCAATGCCATAACTTCGAAGGGTAAGTTCGTCTTTCGGTGAAAGACAAATGATGCCCTAAACTAGAATCAAATCGATAGCAACAACACAACAGCTATGGCCAACGTCGCGATGAATTAGAGAACAACGCAACGTCGAGATACCTTTTAGAAAAATTGCGTCAATGGATCGAAGAGTCTTTCACCGCCTCCCGCTTCAATAATTTCGTGGATCAGATAGGTTACTGCTTTGTTCCTCCTCTGGCGGTTCTTGTCAGATAATTCTATAAATTTTCTCCGGATAAACGATTTGTTCAAACCATAAAGGTATGTAATTCAAGGTCATTTTCAAAAAAAAATCGTTCTTTTTTCATGATTGTTTGTGTAGGTATACGATGTGTTGATAGATTGGTGATGTTCAAGATCAAGAAGTTAAGAATTTGGTTAATAAATACTTATCAGACAGTTGTTGAGTTCGTCGAATTTTAGTTGACCAGATATGATCCGGATTACTGGCAGGATAAGAAAGAATAATTGATTGATATTTACATTAAGTTTTTGGACTTGAATGTTGCTTTTGAGGGTGGATTTTTTTGACATTGTTAGAATGTGATTTACCAGGGTCATGCCAACATTTACCTCGATTGCATTGGATAGGTTGTTGGAGCCTGGAGCAATCAGATCCATGGCTTCTGATCCCAAGTCTGTTCCCCGCCCAAAAGGGGAAAAGTATAAACTGAATCGAGGAAAGAGTGTAACAGCAATGCCGAGCATAGAGAGACAAGTTTCTGAGAGGAAATATTATTGGGCTCAAATAACTCCAGCTTTGTATACCACACCCGAGACCACACCGTTGCCTGATTCTCCATCATCATTCCCACCGTCACCGTACATTATTAATCACAAACGACGTGGTCCGCGCCTGTTGAAGAGTCATTCAGTTTCAAGCGTCTCAACTGAACAACCAATGCTAGATCATGTAAATGTTAATGGATGTGCGATGGATGTAATAAACAACATTTCCTGTGTGCCTACTGATGCTTCTCCTTCAGCTACCCCAATAATATCTCCTACTGACAAAGGGCATATGAATGGTATTTTTGAAGATAGCACGAAAGCCTTTGACAGTACGTGTTTAGGGCAAGACAGTGGTGTCAGTGAAGTGTCTAACGGAATGATCATTATGGATGCTAATAATTTCCATGCGAAGCATGTTGCAAACGGTGAAGCCTATAATCAAGTGGCTGCACAGAATGGTGTGTCCAAATCTCCATCGCTTAGTCCAGTTAGGGATGGCTCAGACGGATTTGTGGATCCACTGGAATCGTTGAGCTTTTCAAGCACTTGTGAAGTGGAGGATGATATCTGTATGGATAGCTCTGTGAAACTCCCTACACCAGGGGCGGAGTTCTTTGATGCTTGGGAAGGTATTCTTGCGGTTCTGTTTCATTATCTTCCCATTTTTTGTTCGATCTATCTTTTGCATGTCATGTTAGGGAAGTTTCCATTATCCATATCCTGAGTTTATTTCCTCCATTTTTTACTTTTTGCATATGTGCACTGCAGTGCAGTTAGACATAATTGTTTGTACATTGACAAAAACATTTTATGCGTCTGAATATTATTAAATTCAGTTTCATGGCTCCTGTAATCGCTGTCTGCAGAAAAAACTAAGTGCAATATTTGATCGATAATTTTCTTACCATAAATCAGTCATAGTTCATGATTCCTAGAATCTCCATTCCTGATGCTCACTAGTTTGCACATATTTGTCAACCATTTTTGAACACAACCAGTTTCAGTTATCATTCTTTGTTTTAAAAACCTTTTTATTCACTTTTGGAAGTGTTTTTCTTGCTCAGAACTATCCTCTGAAGGTGGCGGACAGCTGCATAATCGTGATTATGAATCTGAATTACGCGAAATGAAGTTGAGTTTATTACTAGAGGCAGAAAAACGTAAGCAAACAGAAGATGCTGTTAATAACCTGCAAATGGCATGGGAAAAGATTAGAAAAGAGTTATCTCAAGTGGGCATTATGCTTCCTTTATGTCTCTCGCATGCTGTGGGGGAAGAACATTCTTCATATAATATGGAAGATGTCTCCCAACAGGTCCATGTTGCTCGGTTTGTTTCACAATCTATAGGAATGGGATTGGCTAAAGCAGAGGCTCAGGTTGAGCTGGAAGCTCAACTCGAAGCAAAAAACTTTGAAATCGCCAGATTATGTGACCGGCTGAATTACTACGAAACAGTCAACAGAGAAATGTCTCAGAGAAATCAGGAATCTATAGGTACAAACAATCTACCTCTCTGCATTTGTTATTCTTTGTAAGGATTATTAAGTACCATTAGGAACGAGCTTGCAAGTGGTTTTGTTTGAGTCAAACAACCATCTGATGTTATGTAAGAGTCGATAAGCCTGATTGTTATACTTAAACACTCTTAAAGCTCACTGTTTTAATTGCCTTCCAATATAAACAATCTTCTGTTATACAAGAATGGGGCAGAAAATCAGTAGACAGTCATTTTGAATATCATGTTGAAAATCTTTTTATTGTGTACATCATGTTTCATGTCATCTCATTTGGGTTTCTTTACACTGTGTACTCTGTTGATTTCTTTTATACCAAGTTTTTAAACTGACGTGCTCTACAGAACTGGCTCGTCGTATGAGGCAAGAGAGTAAGAGAAAGAGAAGATGGGTTTGGGCATCAATTACTGCTGCAGTCACCATTGGATCTGTAGCCGCAGCATGGGCGTACATCCCAGCTAGCAAGGGGTCAAGATCATCTTCAGCAAACCATTTGGAAACACATGGAAACAACCCAGCTCAAAACTGACAAGCTCCCACCCCTTGAAATAACATGCCATATCATCAAGCAGACTATCATCGATGCCACATTCCACATTTCCTGGATGGCCAAATGCAGACTAGCTAGCTAGTTCGAACAACCAATATGTGAATATCAACCTTGAATGTCCGATTAATAAGTGGATTGTTGCTCGAGGTCTTATCTGTTAATCTGAGATATGGTTATCAACCATAAAAGTAATGTTTTAATATTAAGATTTGAGAGGATATGATGCTAGTGCTTGCATTGTTATGTTGCATATACTTTCTGCATACTTTTTTGTACTGCAGGCTGGCTGTATGAGCTATAACTTTTAGCTGATTAACAAAGCATAGTGCTTACTGCTGAACAAAAGCTAAAGATGCGTATCAATGGTGCGATTAGTGCAACCAATGCGAGCATATGCTTCGCAGTTTGGCTAAAGGACAAGACTTACTGAGGTGTGCGTTTACTTAATCATATCACCAAGTTCATATTGCATCTGTTTGGAAATATGACGCGAAAAAGACACTAAGAGAAAGGCAAAAGGTCGTGTCATAATGATCTGATCTGCAATTCTGCATCATCCATACACTAATGTGTGATGCCTTTTAAATTCTTTAAAGGCATGCATATGGCTAATGGGCATATAGTATATATGGTTTACTACCTATAAATTGTGTGTTACTTCCTATAACCAAAAGCCTCTTGCATTGACAGATTTCAGCTGCGTATACTGTTAAATTAATGTCTGGACATCATGTCTCCGGTCATCAGTGAGATTCTGCTTTCTGGGTTTATGATACATTCCACACTCCGTCGAATCCGTTTAGTACAATCCTTGTCTGTTGTGTTCCTCTACTGGTTTTACAACTTCTCATGAAACACCAAAAATCCTAAAAAACAGATTCCTGCATACTAAGCTGCTGTGCTACTTGGTTTCTTTTTCGCACAATATATTATCTAACTCTGTCTCTTAGTTTTATCAGCTCTTCTGAATGGCTTCATCACCAACAACAGTTTTGTTGGACCGAAATGTGAAGAAACGAAAGTTATCCAACCGCGAATCAGCCAGGAGATCAAGGATCCGCAAGCAGAATCACGTTCAGGAGCTGGTCTACGAGTTTGATCAACTCCAAAAACAGAAACAGCAACTGGAGGCCAACTTGAGCCTCACCAGACAGCTCTGCATGAATATGGAAGCAGAAGCCTCAGTCATGCAGGCTCAGATGGCAGAACTGAGTTACCAATTAGCCTTTCTAAATGAATTCAACATTTACACAAATGTCCATTAAATCCTGTCTACAAATTTGAGCATCTCAGCTTCTGCTGACATTTTCATGTAGTGAACAAGTCTGTATTTTCAATTAAAAAGGTCTGCCAAGGTTAATTAAATCTAAGATTAACATATTTATGAACGTGGAATCTTTTTAATAATCAAGATTTTAAATTACATGCATTATATATTGTTCGTTTTATACAAATTGATTTTTTTTTTTTTTTTTTTTTAAAAAAAAAAAAACTGGACGGAGCCAGCTAATTTATTAAAAAATGATCCAAAAAGCCTGAATCGTGGCTAGTACAAAGCAGAATGAGCTTGACCCTCAAGCACAGGCTGAAAAATCCCAACCTAAAGTGCCGAACAGGTTATAGACCCGCTCATTCTGAAAGGATAGGAGCAGATATGCCAGCATACAGATATGACCAATATGCCGACTCGGGAATTCCCATGGCCATACAAATTGATTTACTATCTAAATTTACTGATTTGCATGCAAGCATTAATGTCACACGTGTTAAACTTCAAGCTTGTAAGAATTGCAACGAATGTAAAAACTACGTTATCAAGACATAAAGTTTAATAAAATACTACGTATCAGATTTCAACTCTCAAGGAAAAAAAAAAAATTGCTACTTTAGAAAGAGAAACTCTCCAAACCTAGCCTCCCTTGCTCTTCTCCGGTTTGGGTGGGGAGGACACCCCTCCTCCCGGGGAGGTGGACAGTCCTCCTCCGCCCGTTGTTGCTTAGCCTTTCTTGTTAGTTGTATTTCCCTTTCCCTTTCCCTTTCAATAACGGAGGTTTACCTCCTTCTTCCCCTAGCTGTCGATGCTAGCTGTTCCTCTAGCCTTGTGCTAGCTTTTCCTCTAGCCTTGTGCTAGCTTTCCTGTCAAGCCTAAGTGCTTGTCTTGTGGTGGTGGGTTGAGGGCGAGATCTGCCGTGTTCCGGTTGCTTGCCTGTTGTTTGGTCGGTTGATGCCAGTGCTGAGGATGCAGGGCTTGGTCTTCAATCCAAGCCTTTGTGCGGTCACTGGCCAGATGGGGGCGGAGTTTGGACGGAGGCGCGTGGATGTGTGCCGGATTGACCTTTGCGGGGATGTTTGACGGGAGGCGTTGAGATCTGGGGTCGCCGGATTAACGGGGTGGGTGCTTGGCGACTGGGCTTTTCGAACGCGTGGGTGGGCGGCGCGGCTTCGGGGATTGGCGGGGTGGAACCCTCACCCTTTATGTGGCGGATTGGTTGCTCGATTTGGGTGGATCGGCGGCGGCGTGCTCGGAGCGCTTGGGACGGCTCGGTTGCGTGCTTGGGATGGCGCGGCGGCGAGCCAGAGGTTGACCGGTGGCGTGAGGTGGCTCGGTGGGGTGGTGGGGTAGGATGGATCGGTGGCGGCGGGGATGAATCGGGCGCTAGGGTTTCTGATGTTTGGGGGTGTTTGGGCTTCTGCCGTTTGGGCCTGCTGATGGGCCTGGGTCTTGTTGGCTTGGGTCCTCTGTCGGGGCCCTGTTGCTTGTGTCCCCTGTCTGGGCCTTGTTGCTCATGTCCCCGGCCTTTGTCGGTCCTGATTTCTGGGTCTCGATGCTCTCTCTGTTTTATGTCTTGGCGGCAGTGGTGTGTTTTCTCGAGTCCGGTGGGTATGGACTTTGGTGAGTTCGTTGGGATGGTGCCGCTCATGGCCTGCGCTTCATTTGGTTTTTACTGTGACTTCCTCGACGTAGTGTTGTCCTTCTATTTATCCCTTCGGTTATGTTTCTTTGCGCATATTGTAATATCCTTATCAATGAAATATTCTCACCTTGAATCAAAAAAAAAAAAAAAGATTTCAACTCTCAAGGTTAAATTAATTTATTTTTATTTTAGTGTGATTAATCAAAAAAACATGTTATTCATTTACGCTTATCGATAATAATAATACCAAGAAGGTAAAGAATAAAAACATTCTTTGTATTAATTATGTTTCAAATTACAATACATTTTACTACTTTAAATCCAACCTAATCAATCAAAGAAAAAAGTCTTGGTTTTTAAAATGTATTTTATTAAATTAATATTTCTGATTAATATCAATCAAGTCATATACATTTAGCAAACATCATATTTTATATTGGCTTGTACCTTTTTTGAGTATAGTTTAGTATAAATTTTAGCTCGAAAATTGATATTAAATCAGCCTGAAAAGATACATAATCTTGGCTCATTATTATTTTCCAAGAATGAATAAATAAGTTTTGGTTTTGATTTACAACCAAATTTCACAAAAACACAAATAGTAACAATTGATTTTTATACGAAAATTGATATGCAAACATTAATCAATTCCTTAAAATTAATTACAAAATCCTTTCATCTGGTCACCTTTCTGTCACTCTTTTCCAGCAGCATTGACTTTAATTTGACCAAATCCCAAACACATCACTCTGTCTCTTTGATTCCACATCACATACCATAACACTCGCATTTGTCTCATTTTCTTCCTCAGAAAAAAACTAGGGGAAAACCTTAAACCCCTAAACCCCGTCCAAGCAATGTCCTCTGTCGCTCTGTTCTTATGCTCTGTTCTGCTAGTGGTGGTGTCGTTTCAGCTTCAACTTGCAAAATGTCGCGTCACGTATGATCACAGAGCGATTGTGATTAATGGGCAGAGAAGGATTCTCATCTCCGGTTCAATTCACTACCCCAGAAGCACCCCTGATGTACTCACTCATTAAATCCTTCCTTTCATTTCATTCAATCCTCTGTTTAATGATTTGTTATTTTGCAGATGTGGGAGGATCTAATACGAAAAGCTAAAGATGGTGGATTGGATGTCATCGACACTTATGTTTTCTGGAATGGACATGAACCCTCTCCTGGAATAGTAATACAAAGTTCACTTTTTTATGATTTTGATTGTAAAGTTTTCATCTTTTTTCGAATTTGACTGCTGATTTGGCTCTCTATGTTGTTTTCAGTATAATTTTGAGGGAAGGTATGATCTGGTAAAGTTTATAAAGATCATACAAAAAGCTGGATTGTATGTTCAGCTTCGCATTGGACCTTATGTTTGTGCTGAATGGAATTTTGGGTATATAATTCTCTCTTATTCTCTACTTATGCATATCATTTTCGCTTTTGGGTGTTGTATTTATTTGACCTAATTTGTGTGCAGAGGCTTCCCGGTTTGGCTCAAGTTTGTCCCTGGCATCAGCTTTAGAACTGATAACGAGCCTTTCAAGGTAATCCCAAAGTACATATTTTGTACAATTTATGCCTCATTTGGTACTTCTTGAATCTGGTCCGATGAGGGTATTTTTTCATTTTTTGATATGGAAAATGTAGCAAGCTATGAAAGGATTCACAGAGAAAATTGTTGACATGATGAAGAAGGAAAAATTATTCGAGCCACAAGGGGGTCCGATCATCCTTGCCCAAGTAAGTAACACTTTATTTGTTGATCAAGCTTGAACATGGGTATTGTTCGAATCAAGTTCTGTTTTTTTCATTTTGAGGAATAAACTGAAGTTGAGTTTGGCATTGGGGGCAGATAGAAAATGAATACGGAACTTTGAGTAAGGTGTTTGGAGCTGAGGGACATAGCTACTTGAATTGGGCTGCAAACATGGCTGTTGGCTTGAAGACTGATGTTCCATGGGTCATGTGTAAACAAGACAATGCTCCTGACCCTATTGTAATTGCCACCTTCTAAATATTTTGTACAAGTATTCGGCATATAGTAACCTGAGTTCTTCTCTTTCCTTTGCAGATAAACACTTGCAATGGTTTCTATTGTGATCAGTTCTCCCCAAATAGACCTTACAAGCCTAAAATGTGGACTGAGGCTTGGACTGGCTGGTTAGATACTTTTCAACACTGCATTTCATATTAAACTTGTAAAAAACTCATTCAATTTTACACTTTGTACTGTGAAATTGTTTGCGCAGGTTTTCTGAATTTGGTGGCACCATAACCCAGCGGCCAGTTGAAGATATGGCTTTAGCTGTAGCTCGCTTCATTCAAGGAGGGGGTCATTCGTCAATTATTACATGGTGGGTAACACTAAATATCCTTGTTTATTAGAATCAAAAGTAGCTAATCATCTCATTTTTTGAGCAGTACCATGGAGGAACGAACTTTGAACGAACTGCAGGAGGGCCTTTTCTTACAACCAGTTACGACTATGATGCACCCATCGACGAATATGGTGAGAATAAAAACTCAAAGGCCTTTTAGTTTTTGCCTCATCTGTCCAAATATATATTAACACAAGTTTGTTGGTTATACTTGTCAGGTCTGCTCAGGCAGCCAAAGCACGGGCATCTGAAGGAACTTCACAGAGCTATTAAGATGTGTGAGCCAGCTTTGGTTTCATCTAACCCAGTTGTGACGTCTTTAGGACCATTTCAACAAGTAAGTTGTTAATATTCTCTTATTTGAATCGAACCCTTTACACCAATGCCTTTCGACGCTGACTTCATATTTTCTTTTTTAAGTCTCATGTTTTCACAACAAAATCTGGGCAATGTGCTGCATTTCTATCAAACTTCGACAGAACATCGGAAAGAGTTGTGATATTTAACAAAATGCGGTACAAACTTCCTCGTTGGTCTATCAGCATACTTCCAGACTGTAGAAATGTGGTTTACAATACTGCTAAAATTGGAGTTCAAGCGACACAAATGAAAATGTTGCCAAGTCGCACTAAGATACAATCATGGCAAAGCTATGCTGAAGATCCTTCATCTTTGGACCAAAGGCTAATCAAGACGACAACAGGCCTTTCAGAACAGGTCAATGTTACTCGAGACACAAGTGACTATCTTTGGTACATAACTAGGTGAGAATCTGTTGACTAATAGTAATCCAAGTTTTGAGTTTTATAAAATTTTGAGAAGCAACTCACTGCACATTTGGAAATATATTTTTGCAGGGTGGATGTGGACCCGTCCGAGTCATTCCTGCAAAATGGGGAGCTACCTACAATCTTAGTACAATCACGCGGCCATGCTGTGCATATTTTTGTCAACGGAAAGCTCTCAGGTTTCTACTCGAGCTAGCCCATCACTTGACCATTTAATTCCAAGCATGGTTTCCAATAAATGACATGCAATGACTTGCAGGTTCTGCTTTTGGGTCAAGGTCTTACAGGAAAATAGCATATAGAGATGAAATCAAGCTGCAAGCTGGTACTAACCAGATCGCACTGTTGAGTGTTGCTGTCGGGCTACAGGTAAGTTTAATTTCTTGATATAAAATTTTCAAATGCTCGTTTAACATTTCCCATTGTTGACGACTTTGAAGAATATTGGGGGGCACTTCGAGTCATGGCCAACTGGTGTTCTTGGCCCTGTTGTTATATACGGACTGGACAGTGGGAGAAAGGAGTTGACGGGGCAACAATGGTCGTACCAGGTTGGGTTAAAAGGCGAGGCCATGAATATTGTATCAGAAAATGCATTGACAACATTCGAGTGGACGGATAGTTCAGTGCATGCAGTCAGAAAGTCACCTCTAACATGGCACAAGGTTATAATATAAGCTATATGAAATGATCATTTTTGTTTCATGAAAATACATTTCAACAGAGTTCTGGTAACATTTGTTCAATGCCGCATTCGACAGGCCTTTTTTGATGAACCTGAAGGAGATGATCCGGTGGCCCTTGACATGAATGGTATGGGGAAAGGCCAGATTTGGATAAATGAGAAGAGCATTGGTAGATACTGGACTCAAAAGGCTATCGGCAAATGTGACCAATGCAGCTATAATCAGACTTTCCGTCCTCCAAGGTGTCAAGTTGGATGCGGAAAACCAACACAGAGATGGTAAAACACGTTATGACACATCCACATTGTGCATTTACCATAAACTCTTCGAGTTCTCAGTGTGCATTTGATTGTATTTTCAGGTACCATGTACCGCGTGCGTGGTTAAAGCCCAAGAATAACATGTTAGTAGTTTTTGAAGAGCTTTCAGGAGATCCTTCAAGAATCAAACTTGTCAGGAGAACAGTATCAACTGTCTGTGCCTCAGTGTTTGAAAATCATGCTGTGATCAAGAACTGGGAAATTCAAAGATATGGAAACCGTCAGCCACGTCTTAGTCCTAAAGTTCGACTGAGGTGTCCTGAAGGCCAGTACATATCAGCGATCAATTTTGTCAGCTTTGGAACTCCTTCAGGAACTTGTGGTGAATTCAAGCTAGGACATTGCCATGCGCCGGACTCAGGCGTCATCTTCACAAAGGTAGCAGGCAAACAGTTTTTAAAATCCATTGATTTTGTTAACTTAATGCTCATCGTTGATGCTTGTTTTCTGATGACAGAAATGTGTGGGTAGAAGGGCATGTTCAGTGGCAATTACAGAAAAGAATTTTCCAAAAGACCCATGTCCGAGAGTACTTAAAAGACTGGCTGTAGAAGCTGATTGCTCTCAAGCTCGAAAGATGGCAATGAAAAATTCATCTGGAGTGTTTAGGTGACTGTAAACAGTTGCATTAAAGAGAAGTACTGCTTTGCACATAAGCTGATGGAGGTGGTGGGTATGGGATTATTGAGGACTAACTGCACTCTTCTCTGCATTGAGAACTTTGCATGTTTGGACTTCCATCTTTGCTATTATCTATTTAGCTTCTTAGAAATTGTATTGTTGTTGATTGTTATTTAGCTATCTATTTTGCTGCTTGCAACCTCCAAAAGTGATTGGGTTGGATCTACTGAATAATAATAACTTTTTGGTTCACATAAATGGAAAATGAAATCATTCCTACATTAGATGCAGTTTGATTTTTTAAAATGGTCAAGGTATGTACCAACTTCAGTTATGCTTCATCAGGGGTTGCATTGGACCATCACTTTGCCATCAACTACTAGGACAGCTTGAAATCTATATGAAAAAAATTCAGCATTTTTGGTGAATCAACCTCATAGTACAACTGTCCTCTAAGGTACTCGATTTTGTCTAAAGACAGACAGAAAAATGAAATATATGTAGAAGGCATACTGTTGCAGTTACTGCGAGAATACATGGCATAAAGGATAACAAATATACCGAACTGGTCAGGATAGAGATCTGTTCAATCAGTACAAGCTGACCTTCACTAAAACATTTTTTTAAACTTCGACACAAATAGGCCACTGGTTTGGGATGTTGAAGGATCAAAGCGAAAGGTCATTGGTATCTTCCCAACCTTGCAAGGCCAATTTTTTGCCGCTTCAATATCCTGCAGTTCTGCCAAAATCCACCAAAGGTTAGTCTGGTGCCAGTAACACTTTGGCCGTTGAAGTGAAATATTGAATCACAAAGAGGACTAGAGCACAGGCACAAAGTCTGTTTTGTTCATCAGGTAAATATCTGCACAAATGAGAACTGGAAGTTACCTGCAGAAGCATTCTCCAAGAGGAATTGCTTTATAACATCTTCGTTCTGGGAGACGGTTAAACTGTGGCAAAATAATTAATTTATAGCACCAGAAGAGCAAATGTATCAGTATTAAGCGGGTGCATAATTTTAGAAGCACCTGCAAGTGCTGTACACAAGTGACCCTCCAACTTTAAGGAGCCTGAAGCCATTTCGCAGAAGTTGTAGCTGCGAAACCATGTAAAATATTATTGACAGCGTTTAGTATGTATTAGATACAACTGCAACTGAAGTAGCAACATTTTTGGGACGAGATATTTCCTAGTAACAAGTTTTGTAAATAATATTTTACCTGAAGATTTGTGAGCTGATCAGTTCTCTCTGCATCCAGCACGCGGCGTTCGAGAGTTTTCCATCCCCAATTTTCAAATTTCAGGATATGCTTCACTGATCCATCATGTGTGCACTCTGCATCAACAAGGACCTGATTGAAACTCACCATCATAAGTTTTAGCCAAAAGATATTTGATTTTGCAGGGGACAACATATGCAACGTCAGTTGAGTGAATCCTAGTCAAACATGTCATTCTCTATGAAAATGAAATCGATAGGCACATTAGTATTCATCTTACATAAGTTATATCCGAGGACAGGAGGTATGTTGTGGACAAGAAGTCAAGAATCACTAACCTTGTCGTAGCCACACCTCAAAGCTGCACCGTCAGAATACTCTTGATATAGTTTACTCTTTTTGATCCAACAACTGTAGAGTTTTTTCCATAAAATATGAGCTCTGGGTCTCGTGTTCCAGAGCCAGCTGCGTGGCCGCCACATTACTTTTCTTTCTCTAGAGATCGTTTCCTATCTTTATAGGACCTCTTAGATGTCCACTCTCTGAAAACATCTGGATCCTTATCTGTAGTCGACTCACCTGTAAAAGTACTAGGCGTATGACAATGTGATCCGCATTAAATTCTATGACAACTGCTAAACATAGGAATAAATGGATGGGTGACTATGAATTATTGAACTTGAATATTACTTTCTTCATTTTGAGACTGATTTCTCACAGGAAGCACTGAAAATTGTGTTCCGTCGGCGACAAAAAGTTGGCATCTGTCACCTATAGCATACTTCTGCAACATTGTTCGGCAAGCAGCTAACCGATGACTTGCAACATCGACACCAGTTACGGATCCTGAAAGCCAAGTTGATCGAGAATCATACAAAGTTTAGCACCTGAAAGTCAGAGGATTCAAGTCAAACTAACATAAATCAGGGAAATTTTCTGGTGATACATATGAATCGCTGGCAATTCACATGATTCGATATCCATAATTTTCATCAAGGATTAGTCATATGATAATATGTATATAGTTTACAATACCCTCCGTCGACTTTTACTCACGTCATTCAAATCATTTATCTGATAACACTTACTGTTGACAAATATCAAATAAATATTGCAGCTTTACATACAAAAAGGCTCAAGTAAAAAAGATAACTTCTAACCAGGAGCAGCACAGAGATCAAGGACATGGTCTCCCTCGACAATACCCAAGGCTACAACAGCAGCCCCTGAAGCTGCATCAATGCCATAAATCTGAACACATTTAAACATCTGGAAAGTTAATTCTAAAAAATTAATCTAAACAAGTTCATAAAGCATTGCCTTCCGATTTTAACTAATACTAAATTTTCAAACTAACCTTTCCATCTTTATAAGCCTTTGAACTAGCTATCTGTATACTTGGAGGCAACGAATAGAAGTGCGGCAGCCATTCAACCTTACAAAGCTTGCACCCAAGCTCAGCTCCAATCTCATCAACTTGTTCCTCCAAGCCAGGTTTTAACCTTGAAAAAACAAACAAAAACCAGCTCACTAATATTCACTCACAGCATGAAATTCACTACATAATTAAACCATTCTACACTATGGACCTTATGTAGCGAGGAGTTGATTCTGCAGCAGTATAAATAGATGGGTCAATCCCATTTTCTTTTAAAAATTCCAGAAACGCATCCGGCAACGGCAAAACAGGAGCCTCCGCCATCAATCGAACTAAACCCTAAGTTTGCACTAACCACTAAATAAAGCCGAAACCCTAAAAATTCACATTTATGCAAATATAAATCAAAACAATTTCTAACCTTTTAGTTCACGCAATTGCGCCGGCGATGCAGCAGTTGATGGCTCTCAGCCGCTCGTCGCTTCTTCGTCCTCCGTCGACACGGATGGTTTTGTCTCTTGTACAAACTTAGGGAGCCTTTACGTAAATACGTTATAATTTGAGGACGTTATCCGTTGTGGGCCGTTGGCCCAAATTCAATGTATACTCCATGAGCCCACATCGTGCTACGAACGCTGTCGTTTTGAGTTGCTAATGGTGGGTGCTGAACTGACCTCTTCACCAAGCTAAAGTAGCGATTGCGCTTTAGATTTCAAGCTCAATTTTCTAGAAGTCTCTTGTTGATATCGTTCAATCGATCGCTGCTCCAATCCGTAAATCATGGTGCTTGAGGTACGTGTGTGAGATTTATTTTTCATCCTTGTTGCTTTTTGAATGTGTTGTTGTGGATGAATTTTAATTTAGGGCTTGAATGATGTGGAAATCGTTTTGATTTGGAATTTCAGGCGACGATGATCTGTGTAGACAATTCAGAGTGGATGAGGAATGGAGATTACTCTCCCACTAGGTTTCAGGCGCAAGCTGATGCTGTTAGTCTTATTTGTGGTGCCAAGACTCAGGTAAGTGAATGTTACTGTTTTTCATTTTAATCTTTTTACTGTAGTTTGGTGAGTTAGTAGGATTGGATTTGGTTGGATTATGATTATGTGATAGATGAAGCCTTGAATGGGTTTATGGTTAATTTTCAGTCGAATCCTGAGAATACTGTTGGAGTTATGACAATGGCTGGGAAAGGAGTAGGGTTTTGGTTACTCCCACTAGTGACCTTGGAAAGATATTGGCTTGTATGCACGGTGAGGCTTTTTCTCAAATAATTTTATATAGCTGTTGGTAAGCTAGCATGCGGATGCTGTATGGTGGAGTGACTGCTTTATTTTTGAGTATGTGGTTGGAACGTGAGTAGATATTGCTGCTATCTTAATGTGTCTTCATCCTTGTTGAGTTAGATTACATTACATTAGAATGTTATTTACCATTCATAGGATTCAACTATATGCTGGTCAGATTCTTGTACTCAACTCTTACATACATATATTTAAAAAGCCCCTCACCTGGTTTCTATTTGAATGAATGAGACACATTGTGTATTACATTCAGTTCATTATTTCAAATCTGGGAAGAGGCTTGTCATGTGCCTTAACAATGGCTGAGAGAAGCAATTGGTATGTATTTCTTTCGCATTTATACGATATCCACATCCAACATAGAAGGATGTTTGTGTTCCAGGTTTAGAGATAGGCGGAGAATTGAACCTGGCTGCCGGGATCCAGGTTGCTCAGCTTGCCTTGAAGCATCGACAAAATAAGAAGCAGCAGCAGAGGATTATTGTTTTTGCTGGAAGGTAAGTTATTGTTGTACTGAATTTTATTTTTCTAATTCACGTGACTTTCTCAGCATCGTTTGATGTCCCTTTTGTATTAACAGTCCAGTGAAACATGACAAGAAATCTCTAGAAATGATTGGAAGAAAACTTAAAAAGAACAGTGTGGCCCTTGATATTGTTGAGTTTGGCGAAGAAGATGATGAGAAACACGAGAAGTTACAGGCCCTTCTTACTGCTGTTAACAACAATGACAATAGTCACATTGTCCACATACCTTCTGGTCAAAATTCCCTTTCTGACATCTTTTAAGGTTTTTTACTCTTGCTAAAGTCCATATTTTTTTATGTAGCAACTTGTTCTAGTGAGATTTTTATACATAACCCATTCTTTTTCTTTGATAGCACACCCATTTTTACTGGTGATGGAGAAGGTGGGAGTGGGTTCGCAGCAGCTGCTGCAGCCGCTGCTGCAGGTGGTGTTGCTGGGTTTGATTTTGATGTGGACCCCAATGTTGATCCTGAGCTCGCCCTTGCTCTCAGAGTTTCGATGGAAGAGGAAAGGGCAAGGCAGGAAGCTGCTGCAAAAAAGGCAGCCGAAGAAGCTTCCAGCAGGGAAAGGAAGAGGGACAATCATCCCAAGATGCCAACTATGACAGACAGAGCTGTGGTTTCTGATTCTGATGCTAAAACAAAGCACGGATCTGACAGTAATTCTAGTGCCTCAGTTTATGCATTGTTGATATTTGTTTTCAAGTCTAATTGTTTGTCATATGCAATCTGTTGCCATTGTTACCTTGATTCCAGGATGAAGAAGATGCTTTACTAAAGCAGGCTCTTGCCATGTCCATGGATGATGACACAACCGTGCAAGCACATGACACAGATATGGCAGACGCCGCAGTAAATGAAGATTTGGCACTTGGTTAGTTGATTTACTGAATATTTTCCTCTAGATGTATGCCACTTTTTACATGGTTCTGAATATTCTATGCAGTAAAATAGCGTTCATCAACACTGTTATTGTTTATATAAAAATGCAGCTCTTCAGTTGTCTGTGCAAGACAGTGCATCCAGTGCTGCTAATGAAGAGGACATGAGCAAGCTGTTGACAGACCAATCCTTTGTTTCGTCTATTCTCTCTTCAGTAATTTTCTTTGAGACGATTCAACTGTTATTTCTTGAGTTCCAAATCTGAAAATATTATCATAGTGATTCTCATGCTTCTTGGCTTTTCTTAGCTTCCAGGAGTGGATCCAAATGATCCTTCTGTTAAGGATTTGCTAGCTTCCATGCAAAGCCAGTCTGAGGTCAGTTTCTAGGTTGATCATAACTATCTTTAAACTCGCCTTGAATTTCTGCTATTAAAAGTGTCTAATTTTTGTCCCATTTTTCAGACTGAGCAGAAGAAGAACAATGATAGCCCTTCAAAGGAAGGGGACGACAAACAGTGATTCTTGGTGATCCATGATATTGGTAGTTGTTCTGTACTCTGCAATGTTTAAGTAATTTACATAATACTATTAGACATGTATTCCACTCATATGAAGGTGATTCCTTATGGCAGGCTGTGTGAAGTGTGATGCTTTTGAAAGCGATGATAAAAAGGAAAAGTGTGGACTGTACTAATGGATGGAAGCTCAATATGTATTTCATTGATGCCCACAGCTATCTCAAACTAGTTTTTGGTTGAAACATTTGGGTTTGTTCTATTTTTATTGGTTGAAGCGTATTACTGTTAAATTTTTATGGGTTGAAACTTTTAGCTCTCTTCTATTTAAGAAGTTACTATCTTATTTATTCTTGCTTCTCCTGCAAAAAATCAAAACAATAGCAAAAAAATCCTGATAGAGTCTTTCGGGCATCATCTTCATAAGCACCTTGCACAGCATCCTCGTGAGCAAAAAATAATGTAATTCGCTTTATATCTGGCTGATGATTGATGATTAGGATATACTTGGTCTTTAAGGTGACGCTCGGTTGAAAAAAAAAGTATCTATTGGCCCATACAGGTCTCGAACCTGTGACCTTCGCGTTATTAGCACGACGCTCTAACCAACTGAGCTAATGAGCCGACTTAGAGCATCATATAAATTTTAATTCAAAAATAAATAGATGTCAAGAAAAAGTCTTCCTCACTGCACTAAACCTTTGCTCTACTTATATTTAAAAATGTCTTCCTTGTAGTATCAGATTAATGACTGTATATCCTTTACCTTTTAGGAGGTGTCTGTGTTGCGCACTTCGCTGAAGAGGGAGGCTTTCCCAAGTGATAGCTTCTCCTGATACGGTATAGGCTAGTCTTTGAGCACTGGATCTGCCCACCTTGAGAAAGCTGACAGTTCACGAGCTTTATGTTAATCACAAACATACTGTTTCAGCCTAATGTTCAGTACTTTTTCCTGATATGTGTATTTCAGTAGTTTTTGATCTCATTTATCTGTTCTTCCAGGTAATATCCCTGCTATCAGAGACCATCTTGATTCTTGAGAACAACAAACAATATGTTTATCAGGTATCAGCCAAACTAGCTACACAATACACTGGCAATCAGGATATAAAAAAGACGACAATTGCCAATCAAGCTATTCTAGTTGATCAGCTCATCCTTCTCCTTGAGCCAGTGTATGCGCTATGAGCATGTTTCCTCTTTTGTCCATTCTTTCTTGTTGATGCTTCTCACAACATGGTGACCGTCCTGTTCAGCCTAAGTTCTCCAATCAACCAGGGATCGAACAACATATTAACATTATCTCTGGGTATATGAATCTTATAAAAGCATGCTTGTAATATGAAGGGCTATGCCAATGCAGGGTGTTTAAAGGATTGATGGTTAGGTGCATGAGTGCCTGCACTTGTTATCTGTACTTAATGGATTGTAGTTTAATGAATAACATTAGTGTGTGTCGGGTAAGAAAGATTTTGAAGTCTGAGTATTCTTCTCTTTTCTTAATATATGTTTTATTTCCTAGATAAATATAGCTAAAATAAATGAAGTAGCTCAGCCAAACAAAACTCAGATTTTAGAAATCCAAACCCACATAATCCATTATCTCAATGCCACGAACAGTTCTATCAGAAACAATGTTGTTCTCAGGTCAATGGTTGGTGCTGCCTCTGCCCTCACTAGCAGGTTGGAGAGAAGCGTTGGAGCATAAAGTTGTGGGTTGAGCTTGAGCAGGAGCATGTGGTGAGTTTGGAAGAATCCATTTTTCCCATTCATGTTTTTTTCTTATTTTAAGATCCTATAAAAAGAAAAGAAATCTTATATAGATCACATGATAAAGATTGAACTGCAAAAAATTGTTTGGATTGAAATTGAACTACATACTTTAACCTCAACTTGAACTGAACTACCCATCAATTTCATAATATTGTTTGGGTCTTCGAACTCTGTATTTTTTGCTAAATTTTTCACCTGATGCATATAAAAAACATTACTGTAAAACTTAAAATTGTCACTATATTTTGGGTGGTTTCATCCCTGATTAAATCCAAAACTCATTGAAAGAAAGAACTAACCATTGGGAAATTAGCTACCAATTCCATGGGGACCCATCCTTGTGCATCCATATATTTACGCAAGTAAACGTCTTTCACAAGATTTTCAATACTGTAATACGGAACATTAAGAGATTACATACACTAAAAATTGATAACATATTAATATAACTAGTACTTCAGTACACACCTGAAGTAGAATTCTATCTGTTTCAATATCCTAAATGGGAGAGGTGGTGAAGATGTTGGTAAAGGTGGTCGATACACAGGCCAAGGGCCTCCATAATATTGCCCTGATAAATAATCAAAGAATTATAAACAACAAAACAAATTATTTGATACTGAGCTGAAAAGAAGTTTACATACCATTAACTGCAGGTGGAGGTGCTCCATAGATTGGCCAAGAGACTCCATTTAGGCCTGATAAATAATTCAATAATCAGATAAAAATAAATTTACTGCAATATTATTTGACCAAAAAAAGTTTAACGTACCTATAACTGCAGGTAGAGGCTGTCTATACGTGGATGGACGAGAATGTGTTGGAGCTAAGGGTTGTGTGTAATAAAGTGGGCGAGGAGTATAGGGATATCTTGCGGGAAATTGTACATGTTGGTTACCTTGTTCAAGAAAAACAGGTGCATTTGAGCTTGACATGCCGGATCTTAAGGTACCCTCCGGTTGTGCCTTACCATCATCGGAATTACTCATTAATCCGATTGGATTTTGAGCTAATCCTAATGGACTTCAATCTCTATTTATTAGTTAGTTAAGAATCTTTTAATTATAGATAATCATATTTATTCAAATATATTTCTAAATACTAATTTTGATAAACATGTTTTATAGATATATCTATTTCTTAAATTCAACTACATATCACCAATTATACTTTGATTAATCATCTAAATTGATTATTATCTTTTAAATTAACCTTCCATGTATAAATTTTGAAGCTGATACCTAACCGACTCTCAAAATATCATCCAAGACGCGTCAAACATTAAAGTATTAAACAATGTTAAATATCCAGTGGTAAAAGTATCAAAAAAAATCAGCGGTAAAACTTAAACATAGGACGTTGACTTGCTCGACTACGTACAAACATTGCCCCACCAAGTGACCTTTACAGCAGCAGTCTGCAAGTCACAACTCAGAAGTAGGGTATGCATTTAAACCTCCTCGTCATACATGCAGAGAGGCCATCTCAGCCATGTATGGATTCTAACCAAGCAGTGCTCGCTCTCGTCCATAAAGTTGTAGGCCAGTTTTCCATACATATCTCTACCCTCTCTGCTGTTCTGCAATTACTCTACCAGAAACCTTTGTTTTAAACAAATCTGAACCAATGGAAACTGCAATCTCTGTGTGGTTGTATGTATAGTTGGGATTCTCAGTGAGAAAATGACAAACATTATTGCACAGGCTTGGGGATAAAGAAGGTGGGAGCAATTGATATGTTCAGTGAGAGATGCTTGAAGCTTGAGAGAGGACAAAAGTCTGTGATGAAGATGGGGTTGGAGGTAATTGAATGAGTGTGGACCTATGCATGCTGCATGCTGATCTGTGTAGTGTGTACCATGTCTAGTCTGCTTCTTCTTAACAAATACCTAGCTAGCTAATAATCGAAGAGTTTTGACAAAACTAGTCCGGACTTGCTTGATCATTAGCCTCTCATTCATATGTAGATTTGATCTTCACACAAGACTAAGTTAATGACATGGCTAAACGCTGATTCAGACTGGAACCTTCACCAAATTAAGATCTACGTTTCATTGCATCATTATGTAGCTAAAATACTAATAATACACCGCAGTATCGTCAAAAGAGAATGACCTTAGTCCTATTGATTATGATACATCCAAAGGTAACTAGTAATATTATAGTTTTGAAACTATCATGTGTAGTTGTGTACATGTACACTCTCTTAAGTTTGACATTTCAGGTCAATTGTCTTCATGTGTAAATGTATTATATAGACAGGTTATGAGAACCATATGGAGTTGGATTGGTCTTGTTCTACATGAAATTATGTTATACTGAGTTGAGATTTTTAGCCAATATGTTTATAACAACTTTGATAAGTTATGGATGATGATGGTGAGTTTCATAAATAAACAATAAATGTTGCTGGACCGTCTTGTCTTCTGTGGTACTCCCCAATCCTCCATAAATGCCCTATTCCTTCACAAGATCAACTCCATCCATCTTCTCCCCTGATCTACACCATCTTCTTCCACACATATATTCTCTAGTATCACATCTGGCCTCCTCAAGATTACTTGGCCACTGTCTTCTCTTCAGAATCAATCAACTGATGGAGGTAATCGGGTATTGGCCGGGTTCACTCAGACCTAATTAGGTAGTCAGACGATTAGCTAGTTACTTTGGTTTGCTGCTTTGTCTGATTGAGCCG
>QZGG01001558.1:0-61047 GCA_006409495.1 Sedum album
AATGATACGGAATTTTGATTCGAGTTAAAAATAATTATTTTAGATTGACAATGGGATTTAGGATCACTGGAACTCCTACATTGTTGAGGAAGACTTCAGATTCATAGAATCACATGGACTGAATGCTGTCCGTATCCCGGTTGGGTGGTGGATCGCTAGTGATCCTAATCCTCCCAAGCCTTACGTTGGAGGCTCGCTAGCCGCTCTAGATAAGGCCTTTCAATGGGCACGGTGAGCTTCTATTCTTATACAATCAGAAACTTTAACATTTTCAAAATTTTGACAGATGAAATTTCAGGAAGTATAACCTGAAGGTCATAATCGATCTCCATGCTGCCGAGGGATCCCAAAATGGCAATGATCACAGCTCGTCACGAGATGGCACTCAGGATTGGGGAAAATCAGACATTAATATCCAAAACACAGTCAATGTGATTGAGTTTCTAACAAAGCGTTACGCTAGAAGCCTGAGTCTATTTGCCGTAGAGCTTCTGAATGAGCCGATGGCGCCAGGGGTGACATTAGAAATGCTCCATAAGTACTACCAAGCTGGTTACGATGCTGTGCGAAGACATAGCTCAACAGCATATGTAATACTTTCCCAAAGAATCGGACCTCACGATGAATATGAGCTATTTCCATTGGCTAGTAGTCAAAGACTCTCAGTGATTGATGTGCATTACTACGACTCAGCTGCAGAGCTTAATGAAATCAACTCATCCAGCGGCCCTTTGGTCTTCATAGGTACATTACATTATAATTATAAGTTATAACAACTCGAAAGAATGTCAAGTTTTATGGTTTAAGGTTTAGGGTGCGATTATTATTTTTGACTTTGTACAGGAGAATGGGTCGCGGATATGATGGTGAATGATGCATCGAAGGAGGATGCTCAGCTTTTTGCGGCAGCTCAACTTGACTTTTATGGGAGAGCGAGTTTTGGGTGGGCGTATTGGACTTATAAGAACGTGAACAACAAATGTAGCTTGAAATGGTTGCTCAGCAATGGCTACATTACACTGTAATCAGTGTAATGCGTACTTTTGAAGGTTGATATAATGATTTATAATGATTTCATTGCATTGAAAAAATGTTGTATTGTTTTCAAATAATAGCATCTTGTTGAAACACTCACTTGCAATTGATAAATTGATTGATTAGATATGCTACGCAAATAGATAAATAGAACTATACAAACAAAATTTCAATCGGGATAAAAAAATCAAAGTAATTTATATTGATTTATATTTGGAAAATTATCAAAAATATTAACTTTGAATTATTTTTTTGTCTAAGTTTTTTTTTGATAGCGGTTACAATGGGTGCAATTCGTCTAAGATCTCATACATGAGAATCTTATTCTAATCACTAGTAGCACAGGTCACAACGGACACCTTCACCCAATCATTGACAAGCATGTTTAGCCAATCAAGCGCGCATGTCTCTCCGCTCTGTTTACACGACCACTTTCATGAACACCGACGCGAACAAGCCCCACGTCCAAAGGCAAGCAAGGAAGAAAGCCTCCTGCACAACACACACAACCTCCTCGCTCGCGCGGGAGGAAAGAAAGACCTCCTCGCACGTGGCGGGAGGAAAGAAGCCCCAGAAAAAATCTGAGGTAAATTGGTGAGGCCAAGGTTCGAACCCTGGCCCTGAGGTTCCTTTGTCAGGTCCCACAACCAACAGAGCACCACCACTCTGTTGGCTATTTTTTTTGTCAAATTTGAGTTTCAAAAATATCATCTTTTTAAGACCCTGCTCAAGCCGCGTGATCCCAGGAAATAAAATTACGTGACATTTTGATCCTATGCGGTGTGACACGTCTGCGTCTAAACGACGTGTTTCACACTTTTATGGGATCTCGCGGTTTGAAACAGCAGGATCAACTAAAAACAATGTTCCCGCTGTTTCAAATCGCGGGATCTCATGTTAGATGATTTTTTTAAATTTAAGGGATCTCATCGAAACCACCAAAAATGATGAAAAGTGTAATGCGGAGAATACAATAGAGAAAGGTGATTAAAACGAAGTCATTGCCGGTGGAGAGGAAAAGAAAGGTGGAGAATAATATAGTATATTCATTTTAAAAATATTGGATAATAATTACACGTTAAAAAATCAAACAGACTAAAATTAATTATAAATATTTATATTTAATTATTCCATACTGAAAAGTCAAACATACTAAAATAAATCGTAAAATAATTGCAAATCGAAACGTCAAACGAATCCCAACTAAATTTTTTGATTAAAAATTATAAAAATATATTCCACTTTGAAATTATTCCATATTAGGGATTGAATTATGTACAGTTGATGCTTGCTATTTCATATATGATAGCTGAGATGTCTATGTATTGTGTGTATGTTAATATTAAAACAAAATATTTTTATAGGAGATGAACATTTGAATTTTGAATTGTTGTATGGTGGTAAGTTTTACGAATGCAGTGAACAAAAAATGAAGTATCAGATGGGTGAGACTAAATTTATGAGAGGTATAGATCCAGATTTAATGTCGAAGGTTGTTATGGAAGATATGTTTACCACCGACTTTGGTTTGTCGGACATTAAGGAAATGTGGTACTTAGTACCTGGTAAAGCAATCCATAAATGTCTACATTGTATTGTAACTGATTTAGACGCAATGTAAATGTTGAAAATGTGAGAAAGGATAAGTGGTGTCATATATATGTTGTTTAAGGAGCTGATCCATCTCCAGTAACATTAAGATCACTCGAGCCATTAGATCAGCGGAATATATGGTTTTCAATGGCATTACCACTGATTAGTTCTTCGCTGCCTAAATCTCCGAAAATTGATAAGGATGGTGAAAATGAAACTGGTACTGGGGATAAATTGTTAGGTTCTGAAAGTTCAGACAATGATGAGAATTATGTGATAAGCGATGGTGAAGATGAAGATGTTTATCATTTTAACTTAGCTGCAGATGATGTGGCTACATGTGTTGGAGATGTTGGTGACAATATAGGAGGAACAAGTAATGTGGGGAACAACGTAGGGGGTCTGTTGAGGGAGGAGGTAAGTTTGGGATAAGTGTTGAATGAAGATGCAGATAAGATAGGAGAAGTTGATGAAGGTTTTGTAGACTCGGATGGTTTCGATAGTTGTAATGAATCTACTGATGAGGGGAATAAACTTAGAAAATTTAAGAAGTTTAAACCTACAGTAGATTTCAGTAGGAAAATTGTATTTGAACGCCGAATGCTTTTTATTTCTAGTGTTGTGTTAAGGAAGACTTTACTGCAACACTCTGTAGAATGTGGAGCAGATTACTACTTTCTTCATAACGACAAGAATAAAGTATCTGTTTTGTGTCCCAGAAGGTGTGATTGTCAATGATTCATGCGAGAAAGAAATGTAGTTGTGATGTTGTTAGATGTGGGTTCAAATTATTTGCTAGACGAGTTCAAGCAGATGGTACCTTCCAAGTGAAAACATTTCAGCAGAATCATGAGTGTGGAAGGCAACACAAGAATCAGAAAGTTACCTCAATATGGCTCGAAGATAAGTATCTAGAGGAATATAGAGTAGATCCTAGTTGGAAATTGCGTGCATTCATTGGTGCAGTACAAAGGGATCACAAACTAGAAATAACTTACAAACAAGCATAGAGAGCACGTGTTAGAGTAAATCTGAAGACACGAGGGGACAATAAAGATTTGTATTCTAATGTGTGGGATTATGCTACTACAATCGGTAAATGGAATCCCGAAAGTTCAGCGTTTGTTAAAGTTTGCAATGACGATCCTAAGAAGCCTATTTTTGAGAGGCTTGACGAGCACGTCGTTGAGTGCTGCAAATTTATCCCGGCTCTCCTTACTAGTATAGTATTGGCAAGCTGGGGTCGAATCCACAGGGAACGGTGAGAAATCTCCTTTTTAATCTACAATCTAACACTGGGGTTGTGAGTAACAATTAAAAGAAAGAAAACTGTTGCGCAAGTACAACTGGCGCACACACAAACAGCAAGTATAAAAGATGTAAATAAAGATTCAAGAGATGAGCTCGGTTCAGATTCTTCACTATGAATTTCTATGTTTATCCTTGGTCACTAAAGGTACATGATGTAGTGTTCACGTAAGTTAAGGTCCTGTCACAGCTTAATAACCTACACATACATTCCGGTCAAAGTCCGTATGATATTATTATTCAACCTAGTCAGTCAATAACGAATCCGGTCAAGGTAGCTACTGCCTATTCTAGTGTTACTCCTATCATTCACAGTCACGTACTTCTGATAGTTTAACTATAGATAATAGATTCTACAACTAAGTCTGCGGTGCAAGGCTTCGCTTAATTGTCTAACCTAATTATCATGCAATTGAGTTCGGAATAATAATACTAAACTTATCATGCAATATTAAGAACAAGACCTCAAAACATATAATTCATAGATTCAAATCCAAACCGAGTTCAGTGAGTTTAGCTACTCATACTGAATGAATACATCTCAAGAATAATTATAAGACAACTAAAATAACAAGACAAATCTGTTTGGTGCGTCGTCAGGCTCGCGTGACAGCTTGCGCGCACAGCTAGGTCAGAATTCTGCTCTGAGCCGTCTGGTCCCTTCTGCGTGCATGCATGTGATCTCCCCTGAAACTTTGTATTTATAGTCCTTGCCTTCTAGGGTTTCCACGAATATTTAGGCAAGGATATCTGTAGGAAATCTTCTGCATCTCTAAAAATCAGCTTAGGAAATACTTGATCTCCAAACACCGAACTTAGATATATTCTGTGCGCGTGATGACGTCATCGCTCCGGATATCTCGCTGTTTGCTGATGTCATCGCTTTGCTGTCTTCTGCGCGACCCACACTCGCGCGCCATAGTGCTCGCGCGCCAGTGGTCTTCTGTCCTTGTTGTCAAGTTGTTGTCTTTTTGCCTGAGATTCAGCCTTCTTGTTGCGTTTTTATTGTAACTCTTCTTTTAAACCTGAGATACAAAACTACACCAAAAGCGTAATCTTATACTGAAATATGTTAGAATATAAGCAATGTAAAGGACTTAAAGTAGCGTACAACTGTGCTCTATCAAGGCTCTATATTTGCTTGAATGCTTGTAAACAAGGTTTTATGAGAGGGGATGTCGTCTAATTATAGGACTGGACGGCTGTCATTTGAAAGGGGCCTTTATTGGACAGATTCTTGTTGTTGTTGGTCAAGATGGGAATAATTGCATTTATCCGATTGCATAAGCAGTAGTTAAGGGGAATGATTATTGGGCTTGGTTTTTAGATGTATTATTGAGAGATGCGGGAGTCTGTAAACCTACGTTTATGTCTGATAGACAAAAGGTACGCTGAGTATATAGTTTGCATTTCATTTGTTTCATATTTTTGTATGTTTGCTAACAACTTATACAAATTTAATTCTTGTAGGGGTTGATCGAGGCATTAAATCAGCATGAAGTGGGCATTGAACGAACACGTATTTGTGTCCGACACATTTATAACAACTTCAAGAAACAGTGGCTAGGGCACTCTTTCAAACAGGCAATATGTGCAGCTGCTCGGTCATTCACGAAGCAAGAATTTGAGAACCATATGGATTATATAAAGAAGATTGATGAAGGTGCATATGTGTATTTGATGAGTCATGATCCCAGAACTTGGTTAAGGCATGGATTCGATAAATCTACTAAGATTGACATGTTATTAAACAACATTTGCGAGAGTTTCAATTCATACGTCTTACCTGCGAGAGACAAGTCCATTCTCACACTGGCAGAATGGATTCGACGTCAATTGATGCGACGGTATGTGGCAAAGCGTGAATCAATGAGACACAAAATCCATAAATTTATACCGAATGCTAGAAAATTGATTGAGATCAAAAGCTGAAGGAATGCAGCATTATTAGGCGTTATATTGAGGTGAAAAAACATACGAGGTTACGCATATTAGATTCTCTTATGTCGTGGACATTAGTATAAGGACTTGTACGTGCCAAAAATGAAATTTGACTGGAATTCCTACTAAAATGTGTGCGATTCTGAAGGACCGATTGAAGGTGGATGGCTATGTTGATAACTATTATTCTGTCGAGAAATATTTAAGGTCATATGATCAAGTGATTCATGCTATGCCTGGTCAACATCAACTTGAGAAGTCTCGTATGACACTCCCACTGCCACCCAAGTTTGTCATCCAACCTGGACGTCTGAAGAAGAATGCTAGAAGAAGAGAATCCGGTGAAGAGCCACCTAGCAAGACAAAAAGAATAAGAATCTCTCAAAAGCGGCATTGTACAAAGTGTGGGCAGGAAGGACATTACAAGAACAAGTGCAATGATGGTCGCAACACTCAAGTACGTCAGCAAAATGTTAGAGGACATCTGAGGAAGAACACAAAAAAGGTACAAATCTATCTAATTCATTTTCTTCATTCTCAATAGGGTTAATTACGAAAAACCACCCTCATAATAGGCCATATTCCACGCCACCACCCTTATATTGTAATATTACATTCGACCACCCGTATAACATTTGACGTTCCCAAACAACCACCTATCACTGTTCCGTCAAATTTTCCGTTAAATATATTAAATTTTTAATATAATACTAGTATTTTTATTACAATACACCACCTCTGTAATAAATATGTGTCCACGTCACCACCTTTATAATCAATTTGGTTTCCATTTAACCACCTCTCCGTTAACTGCCATTAACTTAGGTGGTTCTTTGGAAACGTTAGTAATTATAAAGGTGGTGGAATGTAATATTACAATATAAGGGTGATGGCGTGGAATATGACCTATTATACAAGAGGTCATCTGTAATTAACCCTTCTCAATATTACACATTCTCAATATTACATATAATCTGCAATATAATTTTCTTGTTTTTTATTAATCAGAAGGCATCAGTAGTAAATACTTCAAATATTGAATCTGCTTCGACAACACAAGTTGACATATTACCAAAGACTATCGTGAATCAAGTTTTGTACAATTGATATACGTTTTAGTTCTGATGAATGATATATAATCTGTGAGATATTTCTATTTGTGGCTTGTTTGTGCCTCTAGTGTTAATGTATTTTGTTGTGTTTAGGCCATGTTGCGTTGTGTCTATTGATAGTTTTTAGCTGGGGGGTGTTTCTGTTCAGGGTCATTTTCAGGGTCTTTTATCTGTTCATAATTTGTGTGTGGGTTAATGGGTCTGTGCAGGGTCTTTCTCAAGTGGGTGGTTGTGTTGGTTTGTGTGTCTTGATTCTTTTGAATGATATCACCACTTTATGCCAAAATATAATGGTGGGATTCATTTATTATTTGGCTTCATTTTGTAGGAAGTTTGCAATCAATCAAACCCTATAGTAACTGCACGTCCAGCTAAATGTCAGATGCTGAAATTGTGCTCCGACGATCACCTAGACACAATGCTCATGTGAGTCGGTAAATGGAGCATTCTGTAGCAATTGCACCTCCAACCCATTCAGCACCTCCAGCACCCAAGCACTCACCAAGAACTACAACAACAGAATCAACAAAATCTAAAGGTTCAAAACTTAAAAAATCCAAGGCAAAAAATGGCGCAGAAACAACCTATGCAGCTGCCTCTTTCAAACGTCCACACAAGGAATGGAAGTGAAGTTATAGTTTTGTGCAACCTTGTACAAACTTTGTTAATGACTGTGTTGAACTTCTTTTGTTAAAGTCAGCAGTAAATGTGTTATGTTTATGTCGGCAGGGATCTTTTTTGTATAAACCATTTTGAGTTCAGGTTTAACTGTCATGAGAAAAACTTTTTTTGTAAACCTTTTTAAGATCACATTTATTAACTTGTGCAACTATGTTTACATTTCATTTCTTACAACTGAAAGTTACACAAGAATTCAAATCAAACACAAACCCTGCTTGTTTTTCGAATGAAATACAACTACTTTACAAATGTCGATAAATTACCAACTTGAGTACAATAACATTTGCTAAGATAAGAAATGTACATAAAACTAAGTGCTGTATAATTCCCTTCTTCTTGTCAAACTTCCTGACTCTTATGCATGATTCAGAATTCTCAACTTCGAGTTTTTTCTTATCAACTACCAGCTTCTTAAGCACTTGTATAGCTCGTTGTTAAATGGCTCGTCAATCCACATGAAAAAATTGCATCCTCTCTTTTCAGTTCCGTACAAGCTGCAACCCAAGAATCTCCTTCCGTAGTTATTTTCAGTAAGCGCAACACATTATTTCGCAAAATAACCACACCGACATTTTCTTGATAAAACTCATTGATGCTGAATTTGCAGAAGAAATCTTGTCAACCACAAAATAAGTTTCTCAGATCTTCAAACAAAACTAAACAATTATTCAGATCCTAATTGACGTAAACAAATAACCTTAAATTGAATACAACAAATATTCAGATCTGAACTTATCTTTCAATAAAAACGAATTCGAATTTCTTTTGCAAACAATTCAATTACATCGGACAAGACTCTATGCAAATAACGAATTCATAACATTCATGTTTGGGTAAAATAGATAAAATTTCAGACGCGATTCTCTTTCAATTTCGGTCTGAAATTGCATGCTTCTGTGGCCGACGGCGATCGATAAATGGTTAATACTATTGGATGAACTTGGGTTTTTGTTAACTGAACTGAATTTTCTTATATAGTTAAATTCAATAAAAATATTGAACGAGTGTTTACACGCTCCAAACGGTAACTGTAACAGTACAGTGCGTGGGTGGTTGATTGGAAACATTACACTTTATAAGGGTGGTAGAAAGTATTATTACAATATAAGGGTGGTTTGGTGGAATATAACATATTTTACGGGTGGTTATCTGAAATTAACCCTTATAACAACTAAAGATTTTGCAACTAGTAATCATAGACTAGACATGCATCAATCTAGTAAATTATAATTATTTTAATTGGATAGTCCCACTAGAAATTTTCCTAATTCTAGTTTTATCTTCTATTACCCGCTAGAGTTTTAAGAAGATATAACAGTTACCTAATCAAACTAACACAATAGTTCCACCGCTAGACTTTGCTACTATGACAATTCAATTAAGTATCATGCAATTGATATGAACCAAATTTCACTGCTACGCTAAGTCAAGCAAATAACAATGCATACAATTATAAAAAGAATAGAATTCACTAAAATAAAACTTGTTATTCAATGATCTCATATAATGTTGCAACTCAATTCCCTAAACTGTAGGGAAATTTAGTTACTCACGGAATACATTGTAACAAAACAAATACGAAAAAATTGCCGTCAAGAATTTGCCATCTAAGGATCATTTATGAAGTCTAAGGATGAAGATGAGGTCAATTGTCACTGGAAAGGCTCTAGAATTTGCCGTCAAGAAGTTCTCTTTGGATTAGGATGGAAACCCTACTGAAAAGTTGCCGACTTTTTGAACTAGGCCGGGTCAAGCTCTCTGCGGATCCTAAATAATTATGGGTCGCGGACCATTAAGCATTTATGTAAATTCAATACCATCCGCGGACCGAAATCCTTTATCGTCCACTGGTGACGTCATCTAGTCCGACTTTGCTTCTTTCCTTTGTCTCTGTGATTCGAATTCGCCTAAAATACTCCATTAGCATGTAAACCTCATTTGCAGTTCAAACATGCCCGAAATGCAAAACACTACAAAAAGGTAATATTTCACAAACAAAACATATAAGATAAGTGGAAATAAGACAATGATAGACCGTATAAATACGTCCATCAACGTTTTTCCCCAACTTTGTTATTGGTGACCTGTGTTTTTCCGTTCACCCTATTTATGATGAGGAAGGATTTTTGTTCATATCTATTTATTGCTACTGATGTTTAAGTAGTTCAAGTGCAATCTCGACATTACTTCGACAATCAACATTGAAACTATTAATATACAAATAAGATCAAAATAATATGATAAATTACCATTATTATCATGACATTATTACTATTGTATTATTAGATATTATTTTCTATATAAACCTTTGTACCATTTTCTACAATCAACCATTCAAACCTTTTTCACTTTTTTATTTTCACAGGATTAAATTAATTTTAAATTAAAATAAGTGGTTGAATTAGCAAAATTCATGGGCGCTTGAGAAGGACGGTATCAATATCAACTGTTGAATGAATAGAAATCAATGATTGAGATGATGTCATTCCGTCTCACAAAAAATTGATTGTCTTTCTAAAACTTAAGCCCACAACCCAAATATAAACACTTTTCAAATAATAATCAACTTTTAATACATAAAATAAAAGAAAAAAAGAAGAATTATTTTAAAAGGGAAGTGTGTTTGCAAATGTTAGAACTGAACAAATCCTGACCGGACCGAAAGGTGGACGGGTCGACATGCAAATTTTTAATCTGATGTGCTCATCGATCCAAAATTGACTTGAACAGAACATAATTTTACAAGTAATCCCCATTATGTAAAATATGAGTTCATATCCGGCTCGTAAATATCTAGTTAGTTCATGATCTGTGGTGCATTCATATCAAAAACAATATTAATTTGTTAATACAAGTTACACAATTTTGATGTTTGCCTAACTTGCATTTAATTTATTTATTTAATATCAACAGATTGTGAGTAAATTTGTGCGATGGAAATACATCATTTGAAACATTGAATTATATTAATCCAACGATTGATACTGATATTCGTCTTTTTCAACCCCGTATATTTTGCAAATTCAATCACATATTTTAATTATAAATTAATTAAATCTTAACCGTTAGATAAATTAAAATCACTGATTAAAATGATGTCATCTTGTATTAAAAAATTTCATTGTCTCCCTAGATCTGTATCCACATATAAGAATCCAGCAATTTTATGTTAAAAACTGAAGTCAAGTGTAATAATTTTATAATCTAATATAAATTAGCAAATTGTTTAGTTAACCAATGCATGACATGAAAATTAGAGAGAGAATCAGATATTGCATCGGTAACTTTTAGAGAGAGAAAGTCTCTACTATTTTCAAAATCTGCTTTTATCTAGTCCTTTTCACAGCTGCTTTTTCTCTAGTCTTTTACATAGTCCTTTTCACAGCTGCTTTTCTTTTCTATAGTCAGACAAATCTGATCTTTTCATTTTAAAGCACGCTTCCTATGATTGCGTTTTGTTTGTTCCAATACGTGTTGGTATGGGATAGTCGGTTCACATTCCTTTGTGCTTTTTGACAGACTTCATTTTCCTTCTTTAAGAGTCTTACGTAACTATGGATGGCCTTCACTCTCGTTCATCTCTCAACACTGAGGAAATGGTTGAGGAGATTACATCGCAGCTTCAACATGAACGAATTGTAGAGCTTCCGGATGAGGTGTGGGCACGGTTGGACAGTATAAATAAAAATTCAGTTTTTGTAATGGACAGACGTTGTCCAAACAGCTTTTGATCAACTATTTGGAAAGGAATTGGAAAGTGAAGGGGAACAAGTCATTTTCGGAAGTTGCTCATAATGCTCTGAAAGTTAACTTCTCAGATCCGGATGCGGTGCAATGGGTGCTGGGGAATGGTCCGTGGGTCTTTCAAAACTGGATGTTGCTGGTGGATAGATGTGATGGGGATTTAGTGCTTGCGGACTTAACCAACCCTATTTTTACTATTTGGGCTCAACTTTTGATCAACTGTTATGGAGTTTGAAATTCTTAAGATGGTTATTAACTTTGCGAAGGTTCTGGAAGTTCGTAGTTATCCAGCTCCAACGAGTCATGGTCTGGTCAAGCAAAGATTTGTGAGAGTGAAACTTGAATTCAAAGTATCAGAACCATTGCTGTCCAAGTTTATCTTTAAGAGAAGAGCTCGACATTCGTTGGAAATAGAGATAAAATACGAACGTGTTCCAAATATGTGTACCCGGTGCGGACTTATTACTCACACAAAGAATAGTTGTACTATGTCATGTGAGGATATTCGACGGTCAGGTTACTCATGTGAGGGGGAAATGGAAATAAATGCTAAGAATGATACAACTGATAGCTGCATGCATCAAGGATTGTCTAGAGATGCCATGCAAACAAGATCAGTTCAGACGGGTGCCGGGCCGGAAGGTTCTCTAACCGGCATGCAGCTGGTTCCGATCGATGTTCCTTTGTTAGACATGATGCCACGTGGAGATGGACGAGCTTTCCCTTTTCAAGCTGTCCAAAGACTCGATAACACTTTTGGGGTGCCAGATAATTTACCATATCTGGGACACGTGGATAGTATGCAGTTGATAGGCGATCCTCTTGCTTCTGGGCTTACTAAGGGTAAATAGAGGGATGATAATGGGCCGACAGATCCACATTCTTTGGTTTCGGATCCAGTGATGGATTTTGGGCCAGCTGAACCTTTTTTACATAAATCAAAAGAAGGAACAAATCTAAGCCCAATAATTAGAAAAAGGAAAGGTACCTGGAGTTGTGGTGCAAATGAAGCTCAAATAGATCACAGAAGTACGAGAATTGTGGATAAGGGCAAAATGAGATTATCTTCAATGAACATTTGGAGCAGCGATTGGCGATGTATCAATTTCCAATTCCTTCTGACGATAATGTTTTTGTGCCGATTAATCCCATATCAAATCAGGAAGATTTATTTCAGATATACCATAATCAAGTTTCAGGGCCAACACTCAACAATTTGAAGGAAGGAGGGATTAGGATTCAAGAACCTATTGTACCATCATCGGTCTCGTCCGAATCAAGTTCGTCTTCTTCTTCATCACAATTACCGGAGTTTGGTGGGAAGGTGAAACCGAAAGGGCATGGAGGGGTGAGCCGAGTATGATGGTTACAAGTTTTAATGAGGATACTGATGTTTTTCAATATCGGCAGAGGCTGGTGACCAGCCCCACCGGGGGCCATGAATCTCATTTATTGGAACTGTCGTGGTATGGGGAATCCACGTGCAGTTCACAGTCTGTCGGATGTTATCACATCCGTTAAACTCCAGGTTGTTGGGCTGATTGAATCTAAGCTCAACGGTGTCAAAAGTGAAGCGTTAAGGTTTAAATTAGGGTTCTATGGTTGTTTTGTTGTTCCTGGCATTGGGTATTCTGGTGGCTTTGTGCTGTATTGGCATCAAGGTACGGACTTAACTATAATCAATTACTCTCACTTTCATATTTCATGTGTTATTAAGTTGCCTACTAATGTCGATATACAATTTACTATCTTTTTTGGACATCCGAGAGTGTCGGAAAGGAATAAAAGTTGGAATTTGTTGAAATCATTAGCGGCTATTACAAATATTCCTTGGCTTATTTTGGGAGACTTTAATGAGGTCATTCGGTTGTCAGAGATTTCATCGATCTCAAAGTATCGTTGTGCAAACATTGCAAGGTTTAAAAGGGTCATATATGATTGCAACCTGATAGACATCCCTTTTTCAGGTAATCGGTTCACATATTCGAACAGAAGATTGCATAGTCAGGAGTTCAAGGCCAGACTTGATCGCGGGCTGATGAATGAAGAGTTTAAAAAGTTATTTTCGAATGTCAAGGTAAAGCATGAATTTGCATTTACTTCAGATCATTGCCCGTTATCTTTGTTCTTAGGTAATCCTAAGATAAGTTATAAAAGGCCTTTTCGATTTGAAGCTATGTGGATTCGTAAGGATGAGCTCAGAAATCTTGTGAACCAATGGTGGTCATCTGATAATTTAGATACAGCATTGCCTCTTGTTGATAAACTTTCGTTAATGGGTTCTAAGTTGTCTAGATGGAATCGATTGGATTTTGGGAAGGTTAACGTTCATTTGTCAAGTCTGAAGAATCGTATTAAACTTTGTTGTTTGCAGGAACGAACAGAAGAAGTGGTGAATAAAGAAATGTTGTTAATTTCTGAGCTTGATGAATGGAAATTCAGGGAGGAAGTTATGTGGAAGCAAAGGTCGCGTATCCAATGGTTAACAGAAGGTGATCGTAATACTAGTTTTTTCCATGCAAAAGCTTCTTCTCGTTTTAGATCAAATAGAATTATTTGTTTAAAAGATGAGGTAGGGAATTTTAGTGAAGATTTGACAGTTATGTTGAATATTGCTGCTAGTTATTTCAACAATTTGTTCTCTTCAACAGTGAGTCATCAGGCTGTTGATTGGAATACTGAGTTAGATCTAATTCCTCGTTTGGTTTCGTCAGCAGATAATGACTTTCTTAATGCGTCTTTTTCAGAAGAGGATGTTAAAACTGCTCTCTTTCAGTTGAATCCAACTAAGGCACCAGGTTTGGCCGGATTTTCACCCTTATTCTTTCAAAAATATTGGGATATTGTTAATCCGTCATTTACTGAAACCGCTCTAAACTTTCTCAATCATGGTATTTGGGATAAGAGACATAATGAAACTGTTATTGTCTTAATTCCGAAAATTAAAGATGCATGTTCTATGCAGCATTTTTGACCTATCAGCTTGTGTGGAGTTATGGCGAAAGTTGTATCAAAGGCATTAGAAAACAGACTACAAGGTATTCTTCAAAGAATTATCTCCCCTGAGCAGTCTGCTTTTCTAAAGATCGTTCAATAATTGACAATTTCATCATTGCACACGAAGTTGCTTACTATGTTAAAAAGGTCTATCGTCAAAAATCAGTGTGGGCTTATTTGAAATTAGATATGTCTAAGGCATATGATCGTGTTGAATGGCAATTTTTGGAAAATATTATGCTTAAGTTTGGATTTAACTCAGGGTGGGTTAGAAAAGTTATGATTCTAATCACTTCTGTCTCGTATAGAGTAAGGGTAAATGGGTTAAATTCATATATATTTTATCCGAATAGAGGTTTAAGACAAGGTGATCCATTATCCCCTTATTTTTTCTTATTATGTGCTGAATGGTTAGGATATGGGATTAAGTCTCTAGTTGCTCAGAAGTTGATTAGAGGTATTAAGATTTGTAGGAATGCACCCTGTTGTTCACATCTGTTCTTTGCTGATGATATCATGCTATTTTTCAGATTGGAATTGGATTCGGCTACGTATATCAAACAGGTTCGTCAGAGGTACAAAAGACTATCAAGTCAAAAAATTAATTACGATAAGTCGAATTTGATTACTAGTAGTAATTGTTCAGCAGATCTTCAAGCTTCGTGTGTAAATATTTTCAAGCTTCCTCTGGTTTTGAATCGATCACCGACAACAAGTTTTAAGGAAATTGAAGAAAAGTTTTGCAATAAATTGTATGGTTGGAACATGAAGAAATTATCAGTTGGTGGTAAAGAAGTTTTGATTAAATCAGTCCTGATTGCTTTACCATAATATCATGTCATGTTTCCTTCTTCCGGATTCAATGTTAGAAAGGTTGATGAAGCTGATTCGTAAGTTTTGGTGGTCCTATTCTAATAAAAGGAAACCTATACATTGGGTAAGGAAAGAAATTATTTATCTTCCTAAAGAGCAGGGTGGACTAAATTTTAGAGATTTGAAGTTGTGTAATCTGGCTTTTTTGGTTAAACAAGTGGGTAGACTAATTTCAAATCCAGATTCTTTTATTGCAAAATTAATGAAGGCTAAATATAATAAGGAATTTGATATTTTTTTGCCACAATTGGATACAGGCCTTCCCCGGTGTGGAGAGGATTACATAAAGCTGCTGTTCTGGTCAGAAATATGTTTGTGTGGAATACTTATGAATATTTAAGATTAAAGGCTTCTGGTTTGAATCAGCACCTTCCATCTACATCGTCAGATTTTCACATTAAAGTTTTTTGGAAAAAGTTTTGGAAATTAAACATACCTGCTAAGATTAAAATTTTTAATTGGCGGTTATTTCATAATGGGTTACCATTAGGGAAATCTCTAATGGAAAGGAATTGCTCTATAAATCCGTCATGTCATATATGTGGGTATCGTTTAGAAATTTTTGATCATTTATTCTTTGGGTGTTGGTGGACTAGGGCTTTATGGATAAAACTGGGTTTGTCACAAGATTTAATTGATCAAAAGTTTTTTTGTCCTGCTGATTGGTTGTTTGCTTGGTTTCATCAATTATCTGAGGCATCTTTTACCAAAAGTTTGATTACATTGTGGTATGTTTGGTTTAATAGAAATAGGATTCGACATAGAGGAGCTTGTTTAGATGTGCAATATGCATATTATAAAGTCTGCAATTTGTATATGTTCTTTTCTCGACAGACTAAGAATTCGCTATTTGGCTATCTTGATCAGGACCCTTCGTTTGTTTGGCGTTGTCCTCCAGCTGGTGTGGTCAAGGTTAATGTTGATGCATCCTGGTCTCAATCTTCTTCAACAACAGGGCTCAGCTGTGTAGTTAGAGATGTTAATGGTTTCGTTTTGGCTGTCAACACGCAATTTTTGGTTGGTGTAAATACTATCTTTTCGGCTGAAGGCAGAGCGCTTCTTTTGGGATTTCGTTTAGCGCAGACGATGAAGCTGAATAATGTAATATTTGAAACCGATTGTAAAAATATCTTTAATGTTGTCTCGTATCATCTAGTTGTTTCGGACCGTGATTCCCAATGGATGGATGAAATTCAGGAAGCAATGCAACTCAACAATGGCTGGAAAGTGTGTTTAATTCTCAGGGAGGCAAATGCTTGTGCAGATATCCTAGCTAAATGGTCTTTGCAAGGGTCGTCTTCATGGAGCAACCTGTCATGTTGTCCGTTAATTTTATCTTCTATTTTGACAGGGTTTAAGTCCTCTTAGTTTTGTTTGTCCAGTCTGTTATCAAAAAAAATGCATGACATGAAAATTCACAAAAACTCTTTGGCATTTCTTGAATTAAACAGTTACTCTCAACATTATCTTACAGATAAAAAATACATGTATTTCTAGATATACGGTATCGTTCTCGTACCCTTAACCATTTATTTCACTGAGTTGCATTACTGATGCCTATTTTAGACCTTGTGCAGTTTGCACACGGTTTTGTCAAAAAAAACTTGTACCTTTTTTAAAGATCAACTTGTACTTAAAAAGGTACAAGTTGTTTAAAAAGGTATAAGATGATGTGTAAAAAAGGTACAAGTTAGAGACTGGGTTTCACTACGACCTCCAAGTGGCGTGAGATCCTTACGATTTCATCTGGACAGTTAGATCAAGGTCTATAATTTATATTTTTCATTTTTATCGTTTTATGTATAATTTTTTTGTTGTTTCACGAATTCATAATTGCACATTTGAATATACATATAATTAATCGAAAAGAGCAAACAATAGAAATCCACGAGTTGAAGTGTAAAAACTAAAAAAGGTACATACAAGTTGGCGTGTTATGACTCATAAATGACATTAAACTTATCATTTTTTGATTATTTAAGCTAAGTGTTGGAGCAAATTAAATAAGGTGGCAGACTTAATGGACTCTGACATGTTACTTTGACAACCTAACTAAAATAAGAACACACTAATCTAAATAGGGTTTAGGGTTGTCGGCTGCAACATGTGAATATATTTTAGATTTTTCTTAACTAACTTTTCTTTTTTATTATTAAAAAATAAAAACTAGTTAATACTCAAAAAATAACAATTTATTTGCATGATTTTATTATTTGATTACGGATTCAAGTTTTGTTCTACCATCCTGCATACAAAACATGTCTTTCAATATCATATTTTAACCATATAAGGTTAAGATATATTTAAGAAAAATAAATAGTTTTGATAAAAACAGTATGACTCAGTCTCAATCATTAATTTAAAAATTATGAATTATCAATACTAAATATAAATTTGATAAAAATTTGCTCCGGTATCACATTAATTTGCTCGTCTTCCTATATATATATATAGGCAGCACTCCGACTTTGAAATTGACTCCAAGTCTTGGCGGTCTTTGAATATGTCTCCTTTACTTCGAGCTAAGGCTAAAAATATTGATTTTTGATCAGTTTAATTATAAATTATAATATAAATGTGACTAAATGATAAAACAGTATTTATGTTTTTGACAATAAGCGTATTAACGAGGCTCTTGCCTTGAATGAGGCAAGTAGTAAGGGTGTCTTCATACACATCCTTATGTCATGGTTCAATCTATGGTCTCACCAATATTTCTTACCTTGAATGAGGCCCTTGCCTTGAATGAGACCTTTATCTCCTTTCCTACTCCTCATGTGGTAGAGTCTTTCTCATGTATTGTATTAGCTTTGATTTAAAGGTCATGTAATGTGTAATGATATAGTTTGGTTTAAGGTCATGTAATAGATTGAGATTTCCATTGTGAAGGTTTAAAGGTCATGTAATGTGTAATGGTATAGTTTGGTTCAAGGTCGTGTAATAGATTGAGATTTTCATAGCGAATTGTAATGCTCGAATTGAGTTTGTAATGTACCCAATATAATAAAAAAAAGTTGAGATTCTCGACAACGGCTATAAAAACCTTAATCACAAAAAACAGTTAACATCTCAAACATGTCTATTCCAAAGCTGAACATCAAGGCTGTGAATCTCGGAGGGTGGCTGGTCACTGAGGGCTGGATCCTACCGTCCCTCTTCGATGGAATTGTCAATAAAGATTTATTGGTAAAAACATTTTCTCCATCTGGCATATTAAACCTCTATGAATTCATGTAGTCTTCTTGATATTTAGGCATTGAGAAATTTGTTTAGGATGGTACTGAGGTGCAATTGAAGTCTTTGTACTTGGGAAAGTATGTATGTGCCGAGAATGGCGGTGCGTCGACCCTAGTTGCGAACAGAGACACTCCTTCCGGCTGGGAGACTTTTAGGGTATGGAAATCTTCCAATCAAAATCATCAAGCTTTTCATGTGATTAATTTTTATGATCTAAAATGTTGACTTTTTTTTGAAGCTATGGAGAGTCAATGAGAATGATTTCTACATGAGGGTGTTCAATAAACAGTTCATGGGGTATGATAGTGATGGAGATGGAATCAGAATGTTGACCTACGCGACCACCGCCAGCGACGCCCAACTCCTAACCATTTTCAGAAATCCTGCTAATGCCAACCAGGTCCGAATTCGATCATCCAATGGCAAGTTCTTGCAGGTAATATGATCCAAATAAAAGTTTAAAATTTATCAGTGTCCCAGTGATCTTTACGTGTTATTCGGATTACTTGAATGTGAAAAGACCTAATGGTGTCCCTGTATATGAAAATGTAGGCTAAAACACAGGATTTGGTGACAGCAGACAACACGGAATTCGGAAGCCAGTGGGGAGACAAAGATCCATCAGTGTTCGAGCTCATCGTTAGGCCTAATCAGATGCAGGGGGAGTTTCAGGTCACAAATGGATACGGGTCCAGGGCTGCTCAAGTCATGAATGTAAGAATTTACATATCCAGAACGATACGGATTTTTATGATTCGAATTGAGTAACAAAATAATTGTGTAGTATTTTAGTATTTAACTGAGTTGCACATTGGTGTACAGGATCACTGGAAATCCTACATAGTGGAAGAAGATTTCAGATTCATAGAATCTCATGGATTGAACACTGTCCGTATACCGGTTGGGTGGTGGATCGCTAGCGATCCTAATCCTCCCAAGCCTTACGTCGGAGGCTCGCTAGCTGCTCTAGATAGGGCTTTTCAATGGGCACAGTAAGGCTCCATTCTTATACAATCAGAAACTAAAAACTTTCAGATCAACATTGCAGAATACATTAAATTATGAAAATGCAGGAAGTATAACTTAAAGATCATAATCGATCTCCATGCTGCGGAGGGGTCTCAAAATGGCAATGATCACAGCTCGTCACGAGATGGATCTCTGGAATGGGGTAAATCAGACAGTAATATCCAAGACACAGTCAGTGTTATTGAGTTTCTAACAAAGCGTTACGCTAAAAGCTTGAGTCTATTTGCCGTGGAGCTTCTGAATGAGCCGATGGCGCCAGGGGTCACATTAGACATGCTCAATAAGTTCTACCAAGCAGGGTATGACGCTGTGCGAAGACATAGCCCAACTGCATATGTAATATTGTCCCAAAGACTCGGACCTCACGATGAAATGGAACTATTTCCACTGGCTAATAAGCTAAGACTCTCAGTGATTGATGTGCATTACTATAACTTGTTCTGGCCTGAGGTTTTTAACAGTATGGATGTCCAGCAAAACATCAACTTTGTATACAACGATCGGGGTGCGCAGCTTGGTGTAATCAACCAGTCCAACGGCCCTTTGATCTTCATAGGTACATAACATTATACTTATAAGTTATAGGAGTTTGAAAGAACGTTACATGTTTTATGGTTTAAGGTTTAGGGTGCGATTATTAACTTTTGACGAAGTTTGGTTTTTCCAGGGGAGTGGGTCTCGGAATGGATGGTGAATAAGGCATCGAAGGCGGATTTCCAGCGATTTGGGGCAGCTCAACTTGATGTTTATGGGAGAGCGAGTTTCGGATGGGCGTATTGGACTTATAAGAATGTGAATGACCATTGGAGCTTGAAATGGATGCTCACAAATGGCTACATGACACTGTAATGTGGACCATTAAAGACTGAGATCTAATACTGCATTGCAGTCAAGTATTGTTGTATTGCTTTCAAAGAATAAGATCATTGAATTTTCCAATTTGGTCACCGGCCATGAACTGGATCAGATTGATGATTTATTATATGTACCGGAAATTTTTATCAAGAGTGCATTTCTTTTCTACCGGAACATTAAGTTTTTTATTGGTTGCACTTTAGACTTAACTATATACAAATTTTGACCTAATTTGTGCATTTCGACGTTTTTCGTTAAAAGACAAATTTTAAAAAATTGATTTATGGACCGTTACATCAAATTGATTTGACAATCTGAATGGGATCTCAAGATCTCAAAGTTGAGAGTCTCAATTAAACCCCACTCATTTTTATCATGGTATCATTAGGCATTGCCATTAGGCCCTGGGCCGAAAAAAGCTCATGGGCCGGCCCGAAGCCCATCCAAGCCCAGCCCTGTCGAGCCCATCCAAAGCCCGATCGAAGCCCAGCCCTATATCGGATAGGCCGGGCTTGGGCTTCATTCCCGGGCTTTGGGCCCGGCCCACCGGCCCGATCTATTGGCCCATCTCGCAAAGCCCGACCTTACCGTACTAATATTTCGAACAATAGAATAGTTGAATAAATATAAAAAAGTCATACTACATAATATATTTTACAAACTCTTTAAATTTAACATTTATTTGAATTTATTTATATATTCTTATTTTCTAAATTAATATTTTTTCTATTGAAGTCGTATTATACTAAATTAATATTTTTTTCTATTGAAGTCGTATTATCTCAATATATTTAAAGATATATTCATTTGTTCTCTGAACTTTATCTCATTCTGTTATAATAAACCTTAAAAATACAATAAAAATGAGTTAAAAAATAATGTGACATAAAAAATATCTTTTTAAAATTGATATTTCAATTATTATGTATTTTTATTATTTAAAAATTATTTAAAAATTATATTTTAATTAAAATTTGAAATTTGAACGGGCTTGTGGGCTGGGCTCGGGCTTCATTATTTTTACCAAGCCCGGCCCGGCCCGATGAATAGTGATAGGCCGTAAATATTAGGGTCGGGCCGGGCTCGGGCTTCAAGTTTTGGGCCGGGCCGAATGGCATTGCCTAGTATCAATGTGAGCCTAAGTATAACAATTATGAATATGAAAATGTGCACAAATCAATCACTAGTTGTGGTTAGCGCAAAGGATTAACAAACTTAACGGTTGGGTTTTAATGATTTAAACACTAAACTCTCATAGAGTTTACCAAGTGTTGTGTTTGTTTTGTTACTTGTTATTAGGGGATGAAAGCAAGGTGCATTTTCAATGAATTAAAAGGGTCAACACATGTGAAGTGGAGATAATTTTAAAATCTTTTCCACCCATCATTTTTTTGTTTTTCATGTTTTATTTTATTTTAGTGGATCATCAACTCAAGCTAGTGGAAAACATCAATTATCATACAAGACAAGAAAATATAATTATCCATACATTATTTTATAAATAGTTTTGACAAAAAAGATTATGTCATGTTGGGTTTTTAGATATTTTGGAAGGCATTGGATTAATGAAAACCATAATTTCAATTTAAAATTCGATTAAACTGGTGGTGAGACGAGACCTGCCTAATTTTACAAATCTTGGTCACGAATATTGAAGTTTTCAATTCATGTCAAGTTGACACATTTGGTTCTAATCAAAATGTATATTTGTTCAATTTATACATAAATAAATTTCGATTTTTAATTTTGCATTAAAAATTATGGAAAATAATACATAAATATGAGTCAAGATCAAGAGAAATATTATATTTTTATAAGACTGAAGGGCTTAATATAACATGTCATCTCGATCTTTTTCCTTTAATATATACCTAAAATAATTTTTTTTTTAGTGATTTTACTAATAAAGTTTTACTTTTTCTTAAAAACACAGGTATATAATTTCTTTGAATTTGAAAAAACACTGGGTTAAAATGTGTACAACACTAATATGCATAATTTTTTATCAAAATAAGTCATGTGATAATATTTATGTATGATCATTTCTCAATTTTGTACAATTATATAACATATATAATTTCAAATATTTCAGTACCACTTATATTAATTCGTCAAATCGAAAGTCATGCAAAATAATAACACATAAAAGTCGAGCTGAAGGGAGCTAATATCTAAAAGTTCAACATCTGCAAAAAAATCAGTGTTTAACAATTTTAAGGGTAAAATTGAGTCCTTAGGGTTACTTTATTAGGGGAAGTATCATGTGGAACCCCCCTTTTCATGGATCCATGGATCCCCCTTCATCATCGTTGATTGCATTTTTTGTGTGCACCAGATTGTGCCACGTGTTTGCATTTTTGAAATGCACACGTGAAATGCACATGACAAATGCACACGTGAGTTGCACATGCTCATTAATGCGCTGGCACAATCTGGTGCGTCCAAAATGCAAACAGTAAATGCAATCAACGGATGTAAAGAGGGATCCATGGATCCATGAAATGGTGGGGGTTCCACATGATACTTTTCCTACTTTATTATCACCCGATCCTATATTCTACTCCACCCGACTCTTGACCCGAAATTGACCATGCCCGGTCACCTATGGGTAGGGTATGGGTAGTATAATTGATACCCTACCCCCGAACCCTGCCCGTTCATACCCTTTTGTAACCATCCGAAATTTACCATAATTTACCCAATATATTTAACCGTAAGACACTACTCAATAACGATATGCACAAGTATTTGAGTTAGTAAACATATTTTGAACTAGCAATAAATAAAATTATTTTAATGTAAATAAAAAAATTCAATTCATTTATATTAGGTTATACTCTACCTTACCCTTTTGTACCCTAGGATTACTCTGCCCGTGTAGTATCTTAAGGCTTTGAAAAATTACTCTACCCTGTCCGACCCTACCCTTAATATATCAAACGGGCGCCTCAAAAATGGTAGTACCCTGCCCGACCCACCCTAAATAAGGGTAGGGTATACCCTACCCGGCCCATTGCCGACCCCTACTTTAGTATGTCAAATATAAAGTAAAGTTCAAGAATTATTTAAATATTTGTAAGAACGCGAGACATGATTTCAAACGTTAATTATCAATGACCCAATGATGAAATTTAATTCTATATAAAATCAACTTTAATCTTAACCGTTAGATTATCAAAACAATATTTGAAATTAAATCCTTTTGCATCACAAAAACTTATTATTATTTTTGAATTTAACCCTATAAATATAAATAGTAGATTTTTGGTATTGTTATAATCAGAACTTTTAAAATGCATAATAAATAGTTCATACAAATATATAGTTCATACGAATAGTTCACAATGATTTATAAAACTATAACTAATTTAATCAAAACAATTTAAACGAATTTAACAAAATTTGCAAACGATTGTTGTTCATAGCACCCTCACATAGTTTTACCAAGAAAATTTAAACGTTCGATTGAAAGAGCTCTAAAATTAAAGGGCTCCTCTAGGGGCACGAAGGTCTTCCACCAAAGGGACATTACGCACGATAAATGATGTAGCTATTTCCTAAGATGATCAGCACAACATATTTCCAGTTTGTATTAGTAGACCACCTACAACATATGTTCAATAGTGGATATAGTTTTACTCGTACATAAACCATCATTTGACTGTACACCCACCAGTCTTATACAAAACCCATTCCATTTGCAAACAGAAGAAAGAAAAGTTACAAACGATTTCGTCTCTAGGCATTATCATGGTACTCTTCAAAAGGAAGCCAGATCTTGCTTTTACAAAACTCTTGTCGTCAAGGTTAGGAACGATGAAGCGTACAGAAAACTTCATCTTGATTCATCATCATCAGCTTGTTACATTAAGATGTCGAAACAGACATGAAAATCAATATACATGAGCAGAAGGTGAAATTTAGTAGCAATCAAGCTCTGACCAACATATGAGAGTATACTATGACTGACAACCAAATATTTAGGCTTATGAGTACTCCTATGCAGTCTCTGACCAACATCAAAAGCCACCAGAAGATAACCCAGAGGTATATACTCTCTTAAAAGGTGATATAAGTAACACACTTCCTATCACAGTGTCCATCAATTTTGCTAACTCAACCAGACTGTAACTACTAAGCTCTCCAATAAAAAAGAAAGACTTTTACAAAGCACTTGTAAAGAGAATTAAAGATCCATTGGGTGAAATACCTTCAACCAAATGCATATGGATCATCATCATAAGGATTTAACGAGCCCTCACAAAATAGATCACCAATGTTTGAAGGCTGTGTTTGAACTCCTTTAATACCCTGCTGCAAATCATTGAATTGGTGCCAACCGAGTAACAATAGATATCATTTTATCCTTTTAAACAATGTTTTCATGTCGACGCGTCCAATTCATGTCAGAGCCAAAATTTGAAAGATTAAATAAATAAATTTCAAAGTCACTCTTCATAATCACGTTCCAACTTACTATTTCTTTCGGAGTCCTTATTCTTGGAGTTCTAATCTTGTGGTGTTTCCTTGGATCCTAGTGAAGCACAAACGCACCATATCAAACTATACATACAGAAAATATTTCTGGACCGACAACAGTTGTGCTACTCAATGGGGATACCTCAAACATAACTGTACTCTTAGTTTTTCTTCTTTTTGTAATTGTTTGTCCATTAGAGGTCTCAACTTCATATTCATGGCGAGTCACCTGTCAATAATTAAACAAATTAAGAGAACTGCATTTAATTATGAATCACACAGAGGTTATTCGTATTCCATCATCAAACCACTTCAATATCCAACGGACTTACGCACCATATATGATAATTAGTCATACCTTTTGTCTACGGTTAGGGATACCAATCACTGTTCCTGATTCTACATTAACTTTCTTGATCAAGTTTGTCACCGGTGTCTGTGTCTGTATCCCTCCAAATGAAGGTGTATCCTATGAAAAAAATTCCTTACGATCGTGAGCAACTTTAGTAGACTACAACTGACAAGGCAAATCCACTGAGACATCTAGCAATTTGGTGTAATTCACCTTAGAGTGGCTCTTTGCTCTGGTGGTAATGTGTCGCCCCTTTATGAGAGATCCAGAGTTTCTTATCGTTGTTCGTTTCAAGCAGTCCTGCAATTGCAACACTGGGTTTTCAGGGAAGAATGAAACTTAGATGGTGCATTTGTCTGGATATTAAAAATATACAGAAACACAGCAGGATAAGTTCAGTACGATTTGTTCAGCTTAAAATTTGCATTTAAAGGTACACAAATTTCAGAAACAGTAATAAATCAAGTATTTTAACCTTTTTAGAATCTACTTCTTGATCCTCATGAGTACTGTTACTTATCACTTTCCACTGTAATTGCAGTAAAGCCCTTTGCCTGTCCTCCTGTAGCACATAACAATCATGATTCATGAATACATGAACCAGTTCTTGGTAAAGAAGTGTAACTCGACCTCGATAATTTTGTTCATTAAAACATGGCATTAGTTTTACTTTAGTCTTTTGAAGGTTCAATTCATCTTGAAGTCTTCTGCATTCATCCTCGTGTTCCCTCCTCAGGGCTGTTACTTCTGCTTCTTGTTCATTCCTCAGTACTTCTGTTTTCTGAAAACACGTGTAATTGTGTTACCAGCAACATCAAAATTTATTTACCAGAGCTCAGTAGAAGTATATTTGAAACAGAGTCTTTACCTCTTTCAAATCATTTTCACTCTGAATTTGAATACGCTTTACTTCTTCGGCATGGCTAATCACTAGACTAGATTCTTTCCTCTCGTGCTCTTGCTGCATGCGAGACACCTATAACAATACAATTATAAAAGTAAACCTTAGTTGTAAAAAAAATACCATCTTTGGAATAATGCTGACTGCAGCATTCTTTTTAAGAAGAAAATGAACTTGCATGTTATTTTGTAACACTGAATCGCTCTGTAACTGAGCATATGTAGAGCTTCACAGTGGATATGAGACCAGTTTGAGACTAAGCAACTTAAATGTATTAAGGGAACACTATATTGTGATGGTATACAAGTTACAATCATATTATTATCATTAGCATATTCTCTAATGATTTCCTAATTAGTGTTTAATATTTAATACCACTCTGTTTGTATATATTTTTAACAGAATCAAGCCAATATTTAAGAAAAATAATAAATCATACTCGTGATAAATGATCTTGTATGGAGATAACGTGGTTAAAGACTTACCAGTGTATTGTGCTCCTCCTGGATACGTTGAATTTTTCGTTCAGCTTCTTCTTTGCATTCAGCAACTTTTGTTCACACTTCGCTTCCAGTTCTCCAGCTAATTTTTCAACCTGAATATAAAAATAAATAAAATAAAATAATAACTATGAAGTACGAACAGATAAATATAGTTGCACACAGAGCAACAATAGACACAGTTTCCAGTAAACAGAAGTAAAAGCCAGTAGCGGCTCAGCAAATCTACAGCTTACCTTCTCTTTTTCTAGACTGAGAATCTCAAGCTTTTCCACCTCATACTTTCTCCTGATTTCATTAATTGCCTAATAAAAATACTCACTGTTACTTTTAAGTCGATATTTTCAAAGAACAGACTGAAACATAAAAAGCAGTTGCAATACTTGGTCATTTTTCTGAGAAATTTCCTTTAAATGCCTAGATAACTCGAGCTGTTTATTTTCCAGCATCCCTTCATATTGTTTTCTGGCTTCAGCTAGTGTACTTTCAGCAGCAGAAAGCGACGCCCTAATCTGTAGTAAGGCACTGATTCATGAACTGTGATATAACAGCTGCCTGATAGTCAAGTAACAGAAGTTTGTTTCCTTCTCTGACCTGTTGGACCTGATCATCTCGCTCCTTCTCTTCAACCTTATGTTGGCCAATAAGCTGTTCCTTTTCTTCAACGAGACTTTGTAGCTGGGACAACTGCTGGTTCATCAGTTCAATTTGCTTTTCACTTTGATCAACCTCCTTCTGCAGAATGCTTATTTTTTCTTCTTTGTTTTGAATTTCAAGCAGCAATTTTTCGACACTATCTTTGCTCTCCAACTCAAGTGTTGAAAAGCTTTGCATCAGCTCTTGCTGCAACATCCAATTATTTTTACCAATAACAACAAACCAAAAATGATTTGAATAGTTAATGAGAAACACAAATTAGAAGTCTACCATTTTCTTTTCAGTTAACAAAGCACAGTTGGATAGATCGGTGATATCACCCTCCAGTTTGGTGATAAGGGACTCTGAATTAGTCTTTTCTAAACTGAGTTTAGCTGCTTCAGATTCCAATATCCTTATTCTTTCTTCTGCAACACGGAGTTCCTCAGCATGCTGTACCATACCAGATTCTTGAGCCCTATGAAGCTCAGTGACCTTTTCGTTTAACTGTTGATTTACAAACACTGATGCATCTTTCTCGGACATGGTACGCAGCAAATCTGCCTGGATTTGCTTGCAATTTTTTTCAGCAATCAAAGATGCGAGTTCCTGTTTCGTCTCACCAAATTGATACACCGACTATAGACCGAATCTAATTCAAAAGCTTATCTGAAAGCGTAGAACCTTTTCTATCCAGCTCAATCAAGTTTTCAGCTAGCAGTTGGACTAATTCTTCCAGGTGTTTTGTTTCCTGCAGTGAATTCTGTAATCTGTTTGAACATTGTTCATTAATGGCTTGAAAATCACTCTTTTCTTTCTCCAAGTTATCTAATTTCCATAGCATGCTCTCTAGTTCTTCCTCCTTTTTCTTTAAACTGGCATGACAATCTGCCATTTTCGAGTTTAAAATCCTAGATTGAGCTTGTCAGATTGCAGTCTTTCATTAAGCTTCTTGATCGTAGAATCTGATTCACACACATAAATGAAGCTTTTCAATGACAGTAAAGAAACATTGAACTAACTTGATATAAAAACATAACAATGAGCTGGTATTGGAGCTGAAAGGGTATACTGTTTTGGTTAATTAAGATGCAATATCAGTTACAATACTGCCTGTGTTCCGACTTGCTGATGACACTTTTTTTCTTTGAGAAAGATATAACTGAATGAAAATTGAAAAAACATCCAAGAATGGGTTTACCTTTCTCCTCACTTAGAAGAGACAATTTACACACGTCATCTCTGTAAATCTGTTCCCTGGCATCACTTTCAGTTTTCAGTTCCTTCAACTCCTTATCACCTAAAAAAGCAAGAAAACCATAAAAAAGGAATAAATTCAATTTACATGACTTTAGATGACAAAACATTCTGAATTCATGGCATAATGGAAACAACTTACGGCGTCTAATAGTTTCTTCTGCATCCTCTAGTTTCAATGCCAAACCATTAAGTTGGCGATTCAACTCATCTATGGCTGATGAATTTGAAACAATTTTCAATTGATATAAATCCCTGTCCTTCTCAGCTGCAGGAAAATATTTCCCTCTCAGAGACATAACTCAAATAATTGGTCTATCAAAGATAAAATACGAAGAGAGTACATAGTATAAACACATCAAAATCCTGCCAGAACATATAGTCATATGTCATATCATTCTAAAACTATAAATACTCACCATCTTGCACCTGAGAAGCCAGCTGCTGTAAAGTTTCCATAAGCTGATCACAGAACGTCTTTGTTGACAAGAGTTTTGACTCTAAACCTTCCCACAGCTTCTCATCCTCTTTCAGCTTCACTGTTAGCTTCGCATTCCCATTAAGAGCAATCTGCAGCTTTTCTTCCAACAGATGAATATGCTCAGTTGACTTCTTTAGCTTTGAACTCTGCAAGTTAACCATCATAGTAATGATTCACAATATATTTCCACAGAGAAAAATGATAATTTTAGCACCAAATGCTCCAGTCCTGATCACCAGAACATTTACAAACAAAAAAGAGCAGACGTGTTGCCAAGTTTACAGATAAGTGTAATTACCAAAAATGCAACCAGACATAAATGAAATTCGTAATAATCTCTGAGCATGAAAATGTGCAGTTATTAAGAGATGTAGGAAGCAGCATACAGCAATCTCCAAGTCCGTTTTAACCGTAGCCTGATCTTTCACCATTTTCTCTGCGCAAATCACATACACAACACATCAAAACATCTCAAATTTCTCAAATCAGACCAAAAAAGTAACAAATCAAGCAAAATTCACAAAATATGGAAACCTGCTGCAAGCTTTAAGTTCGCAAAACTGCCAGACGAGACCGAATCCGTTAACGCACGCGACGGCATAGAGAAAGCCTTAGCAGACGCGGATCCAGAACTTGAACCGGATTTAAACTTCTCCAAGCCTCGCAGTGCGGTGAATCCCAGCTTGTTCATGATTGTCCACCAAAATGGATTTCGAAACCCTAGCGATCGATTCTAAGCCGAATATTGACTAATTTGAAATCCAGTTCGTGTCACTGGAAGATCGAATCGATTGATGAAATGGAATTGCGGAGACGAAACGAAACCCTAGAAATCTACTGGAGGTCTGTAGAGAGATAGAGCTCTACGACACTGCACTTCGAAATTTATGGATGAAATTGGGCGCCAATTCTGTTATTTATATGCCTACTCGGTTACGGTCAACGTCGACTAGTTATTTCAATTAGGTGATCTTCAGACTTCAACGACCTGAAAATCAAACCCAATTCAAATATACAGGTAATTGTTTTAATTCATCTAAAAGATTTAGCTCTCTATGAATTGTGAGAAATAATTATTGAGTGACAGGCGTCCGTTGTGGCTAGAGCTTCTACTCGACTATTACTGTAACTATTGTTATACAAAGCTACTAACAGTAACACAACCCATGACTTAAGGAGTGATAGAAGACTATTTCATCCATTTGTATCGAATGAAGAGTGATTTTTCGGTTGTGCAAATTAAGCGCGTTTAAAAATTAATAAAAGATAAACTAGAAATAAGTAGTGATAAATAGAATGGTCAAAACAAGACCCAAAATTCTTCACATTTCATATACAATTCATGTAGTTTCCAAGAGACTTTGTTTCTGTATCATGTTTGTAATCTTGCACTTCAATAAACTGTGCAAAAATAATTCTTTAGGAAAACAATCTTTATTTCAGACTAGACACTCTTAGCTTCTCTTTCCCTTGAATAACTCCGTTGCTCGTTATTCACTGTTCAGCATGGGTATCTACACAAGAATATTCACTTAAGCCTTGCTTTCCAGCTTCTACAGATCATAAAAATCCAAGAGCGAGAATCATTGATCGCATTGAGTAACTGTTTTAATTCTCTATGAGGTATTTTACTAGTTTTCTAAAGTAGAGATATTCGGCCGTTTTGTGATATTCTCTTTAGCTGAAAAGTAATGTTACTTTCTGCTGTTTCTGGATCAGAAATAAAATTCCAGCATTCTTCGAGCTTAAATAACAGACTACATTCTCAATACCTATCAAAAATTCAGAATACAAACTGCAGGGAAATAAGCACTATACATTGACATATCATCCTGTCTTACCCATCAATAAAACCTCATCATCTCTTGATCTCCCATCACCTCGACATCAACTCCCACCACTTGCGCGCACCAAACCAGTAAATCGTGGCATAGACAATAAACCTAAGCGGATATATGTTTAATCTGCAACCAGCAAAAAACGACCAATTTAACTATAGATTTATAAAAAAGTAGACGAGCTAGCGAAATTCAACAAACAGACAAAATAAAAAACGTACCTTTTCCAGAAAGATTTGTTAGACTGATGAAGAATATCATCATTCAAATCCACAGGAGAAAACCACTTTTTAAAATCTCGATTAAAGTAAGTCCAATCAGGCAAGAGCACTCCAGCAATTCCACAGATGCCAAACATGTAAGTCACAAACATCTTGTAAAAAGAGTGAGTATAGAAGCCAGTGAACAGCACTCCAGCTGCCAGTGTAACTAAAGCAACCCTAAAGACAGTGTCATCCGCCATGAAAATGGATCAGAATATTTGGGTGCTGGGGGATGATGAGAAGAGTGAAATGTGGAAGAAGGACAAACAAGGCATTAAATGTGAGTAGTTGGGATGTTAGCTTTGAAAGCTTCTTCATCAACTACAAGCAAGAAACTGATAATTGTGAGTCACTTCAATTGGGTTTGGTTGCTGGAACCCAAAGTCCATGTGGGCTTTGAACAAGCACTTGATGTTTCATGTTGGTTATGGAAATCACTTCTATGTTAATTTTATATAAATTTTGTTATAAGGATTTTTTTTGTCGAAAACCATCTTCTTAATACCTAAATTAAAATATAGTTAATCAAATGTTATTCAACATCTTCTCGTTTTTGTCCTTCTCTGATTTAGCTAAGATTTTAACAAATGGTGGTGGTGGAAGGGCATCTAGCCAACAATTGTTTCAAATGAAATACAAATTAATAATATTTTCAGTATCGAAATTTTGATGCATCATTTGAAAGAATTAGATTACAATGGTTTCGGTTTCATGTGTATATGGCTAACGCTAACAATTTTACTATCTTCTCCGACGTCTTTTTGAGCTTGAAGTATCACATTGAGGAGATGGTGAAGGGGTTTAATATGACTGCTGATTTTTTTCTCGCTCAACGAAACCCCAAGAGACCATTAAGGGGGCATTTACCCATCTCCTTCGTCCCGTACAACATCACATGAGTTCCTTTTTCTCTAAATATCCTCACTTTAACCTACATATGTTTAAATAAATAAAAAGCTTAAGCATTTTCTTCAAGATAAGCTCATTTTAGAATTCATTAAAAATCAGACTAAATCACCTCCTTGTATTGATCGTCCAATGTCGTTTTGGTCAAATCGATGCATTCACTGAAAATACATTCAAAAACATTAAAAAAATCACGTTAATCCTCTGTAATACAATTAACGACACATACTAGTGTTCCATCGAGAAAACATTATATGTGTTGACCCAATCCAGTGTTCAATTTAAAATTCCAATAGATCGCGAACGTAATTCTAGATTGCGAATAAACTGTATCTAGACGAAAAGCTTTTTGTTACGGTGCTTTCACTGGAACGATTATGATAAGACCTCGACCAACCAAGGCATCCAACCTGTCAAAGATTCCGAGTCTTGCCGAGAACTCAAGTCCTACCAAGACACCAATGCCCTTTGTAAAGTTTTATTTTGTGTATAAACATGTTGTTGATGTAATTAAATTGTCTAAGAATGTCACTTCATTATATTTGTTGATATGGGCATCAAGATTGTTAGAAATAAGAAGTTCCAGTTCTGCTTGAACATGCTTTCAGTTGAATAAATTGTGTATTTACTTGAGCTATGAAACAGGGGAGGATGTGCATAATGTAGAAGAGCTGGATTGAAGAAGTCAGTCCGCCACTGAAATTGAAGGGTAGCCAAAATGAATTGAAGAGGAGAATTGAGGTGAATCCGATCCAACTAAGGATTTGGCCCAAATGAATTGAGTCCTTGATTGTTGGAAGATCTAAACCTCTAAGGTGAACTATATGGATATGTAAATTTAAATTAGGAATCCCAGGTATTCAATTAGTTCTGAATTTTGGTTTTGAAAGCTGATCTCGCTTCTCACGTCTGATCTCTTTCTCTGTTTTGTATTAGTTTTTGATTAGTCGTGTATAACTTATTTCATTCAAGTTGTCATCAGTTTGTTCTTTAATCTTAAAATCTAGTCAATAGAAAAATACAAAAGTTCAAGCCATTAAATTGAAAAATAAAAGCTTATTTTCAAAAGGTGTTTTTGAATAAAGATAATTTCTACACTACTTAAATTGTTAAAATTAGTAATTCAAAATGTATTAATTGGATATACCCATTTACACATAATTTAACGTAAGATTAATTTCAAATATTTTTATAAAATTAAAATAATAAAATAATATTTCAAAAGTTATTTATCATGTAATATAAAAACTCAATAACTAAATTGAATTTTTATAAATTTAATAAATTATAGAATTTCTATTTACCGAACAGATCGAACCGCCCCTTTCTCGCTTGCATTCCACTCTCTACGCGTTGTTTCCTAATCTCACCGAGCCTTCGTGGACCTCGCAGTACGTTCAAAATCATCGCTCAAATTTCTTAACTTGATACTCACTTACTAAATATCAGTTCCTATTTTATTTATTTCCAAGTTTCAGTCTTTCTATGTTTCTGACCTTGTTCCAATATAAAAACGAGCTTCCTTGTAATCAATTTCGCATCTTTTCATTCGACAAGAGCAGAGAGTCATCCGGTTCCGTTCAAGGTAACACTTCTTAGTCTCTTAGTTTTGTTGGGTTTAATTGCTTTTGAGTTCAATGTTTGACTTAATTAGCTGATAGATATATGTTTCTTTAGTATATATTGGATTTAACATTAAGATGTAATTGTCTTCTTTTCCAGTTTGCAGAGAATATGAGCCCTCCACAGCCATCCCCGAGTCTCTTTCAGTCCGACGCTATTTTCCGAAACATATTACAGAAAAGGTCTTACATGTCTTCTTACCTTATCACATTACTCGATTCTTTTAAGGAGAGGATGATGAGCCGACCAAAGTCACACCTGTGTCTATGTATGTATGACAATATTTTTCGAAAGATGTTACCAGAAAAGTCTTACATGTCTCGTTACTATCTCGTGTTACTCAATTCTTTTGAAGACAAGCTGACTCGTAGCTTTAACAAACTAATGGAGACATCAAAGGATAATGTTTTGAGCTTGTCATGGATGAATTTAGCCTTGGAGTCACTTTGCGAGACTAACAATGATATCAGAGCCTTATGGATGATCTAGGGCTTTCTGTTATTGATGTGGATGAAGAATTGTTCGGTTTATCTGCCAATCATGAGTTTAATGGACCTGTGCAGTTATTTTGACTTTGAGATCTTGCTGCTTAACCAAGTCAGTGTTATTCTTAAGTCTTCCCTCCAAAATGTGACTCCCAATACCACAGATTTTGCAGCCGTTAAGCTCTCACTATTAGCATGGCAGAACCCAATTCATGAAAAGAAACTAGCATTGGAAAAATTCAGTGCTGTAATGGAAAGCATCTTCGCATCCCTTGAATTGCCCAGTATTAAAAACCTAGACAAAGGAAAGGTCATGATGCGCGCAATATACGGATACAAGTTGAAAACTTTGCTGATAAGAAGCATTATCACATCAGCTTTCTGCAACTCCACTGAGAAACTTGTTGAGCTTCATATCCCTGAAATGTTTTCATGGGCTGATGCCTTTACAAGATTGCAGTCGCTCCTAAACAAGGAGATGAGAATTCAGTTTGCTAACCAAGGGGTTTTAAAAGAGCTGCAAGATATCATATATTTACTCGACTCATCACAAGCTCAAAATACACTTGTCAAACCAGAGGTCGTGGAATCTACTGTCTCAGATATGAAAAAGGAAGCAGAAAAATTGTCTTATGCACTCCATCTTCTAACAACTGAGATTATAACGTTTCAGAAGACAGTTTTGAATGGGTTAACCACATTGTTTTGATGTTAAAAATTGACCTCCTATGTGATGCAGTGTTTGGATATCATGTATTTTTTCGTTGTAATTTCTCTTTTTTTTTGCACCTAGTCTGATGTATCTACGCTATGCATATAGTTGTTTTTTCATAAATAAAAATGAAGTTCATACAATAAGCTTAAAAGAGTAATTAGTTTAACTAGCAATTCAAGGATCAAAATTTTACTAGTGAGCAAATTAAGTGTTATTTTGGTTGCATCTCAAGAAAACACAAACATGAAGGAGATGTGGTTTGGTAACTAAAGACTTTATTCATCTCTCGCAATCTCTAAACACTAATTTCCTGCAAAACTTAAAACTGAATGTTTTAGTCTGAAACTTATAATTCTTGAACACAGCCTATGAATTACTACTTTAGCCATTACCATTTATATTTTTATAGTCATGTGTCAACTTCTTTATTTTTTGAACATGTGTATTTTCCTCTCAGCTACTTGGAAATTTCCTTTTTAGATTCTTTGTGATATGTCAATGTTAGTTTTATAATGAATCTTGGTTTATACCATCTATGACATATGACATTCTGATGAAATCCAGAAGTGCTTGGAATTCTTATGGAGATCAAACCAAAAATCTAATCATCCTTTGGCAGGTCACTTGTGAGTTTCCTAAAATCAGCCGCGTCTTCACATCAACTTTCTTCTACTCCTTTAACAATTGTGATATGTTTTATATCCCCGAGGACCCCGACACGTTGTCTTGGGCTGATACCTTTACAAGATTGCAGTTGCTGATAGACAGTGAGATCATTTATCAGTCAATAAAGCATGGGGACAAACCGGGTTTCAAAGAGCTGCAAGCAATCACATATACACTCAAAATATGCAAAGCTCTGAATACACCAGAGGTTGTGGAATCTACAGTCTCAGACATCAAAGAGGCAGCAGAAAATTTCTGTGACGCAATCGAACTTGTTTTACCAGAGATAGAAAAGTTTACCAACAAATTCATGTTTTCATTGGTGGAATCTGCACATTGTTTAGAAGCTAAATATCCGAATGGATTCCCAAGAAAGCTGAGGTTGTGTGAAATCATCACTTTAAAGACGGCCTCCATATTAGAAGTTGTACAGTTTAAGCAAGGAAATAAGCAATCTTTAACTTGTATTCCAACTTGATGAAGCTAAAGGATATTGAAGACTGTAATGAAGAGGTGAGCTCTAGAGAGGTAACATGTGGTAGCACTAGGGATGTTCAAGCTGAAAAAGAGTTGGTTGCAGAACAACCTTTTATCGAAGTTAAGAAGAAAGGGAAGGTAAAAGAAACGAAGAGTAAGAAAAAAAAGGTGATATCTTCACAGGATTCAGATATGAATATCAAGCTAAAGAACCTAGCCCCTTGCTCCAAGGGCAAAAGAGAAGTCAAGTGATGTGAAGAAAATCGTTAAAGCTTGTGCTCCGAGTTTGCTGTGGGAATCTTGTTGCTGGTGAAGAAATTCTTTTTGCTAGTTTAATATAGGTTGTTTGAGTTGTTCATTGTTGTAGTAGTTTCATTGTGTCCTGTTGCTCCATCATATCATTTTTGAATGAAATCACCTTTTCTTCAAAAAAAACTTGATGAAGCTAGCTACCTTATTTTGTCTTTTTAGTTCTTCCTTTTTTGGAACTTGGCTGATGTTTCTAGTCTTTGCATATACTGGAATAAATTTCTTATCTTAATTAAGAATGAAGTTCATACACTTAAGTTAAAAAGTTTACATTTTGTGTAACTAGCAATTCAACTATCAAGATTTTACTATTCAGCAAGGTTTGATTTTCCTTGCGTCTCAAGAAAACACAAACATGGTACTTGCATCTCAAGAAAACACAAACATGGTACTTGCATCTCAAGAAAACATAAACATGGAACTTTCAAGTTTCACGCGTATTGTCCTGAACTCAACATAACCCTTTTTTTCATCTCTCAGAATCTCCTCCAAAACACTACAAGCATTTCTTCCGATTCATTTTGTTCCCAAGCAATAAGCCACGCCACGGCTCCGTGATACAATGTTTTGGCTACCGTAACCTTATCTGTCGTTTTCAAAATGCATAAGCGCGCTGTAGTATGTGACACACCTATCTGTAAACAATGTAACTTCAGCAAGGTAAGAGTATCATGAGCACATATGTGACATTGCAATTGGGAGATAACTATTTGGCCTGTTCAAGTCATCAACATCCAATTGTTTATTATTTATTTAAAAAGTAAATAAAGCTTTTGTCTTAATAAAAGTTCTTGGCTTAGTATCAAACCAGTTAAGGATTCAATTCAAGGATTAAAGTGCCTGTTGGATCGTGGGTTAGCGTTCCCTCTGAGGTAACTCAGTTATGGGTTCCCTGAGAGGGTTTGCAGTTAACTATTAACGCAGCGGAATTAAATTAAATTAAATACTAAAAGTAATGACTCACGATTTATAGTGGAAACCACAATAGCCAACCAGACTACTGTGTAAAACCACTACCTTCCGGAGAAGGGTTTGAATGCGTGTGACGCTTCTTTAAGGTATGCTTGTTTGACTATTACAACGTACTATCTATCGCCTACAACGACTAGATACAATACTTGCAACTCGTAAACTCAACCTAACAAAGCTCACACCACATGTGCTTCTTCAGCAACTTCCTCAGCACTGTACACCAATACTCCGGCTCAAAGAACTCTCTTCTCCTCTTGCTCTCGGATATTGTGCACCCATGTTTCGAAGCTCTGGATCTCCTTTTATACTCTTCGTATTTGGTCTTCTTCTTCTCTTTACTCAGATTTTGCTTTCCTTATTTGTTGTGTCATAAATGCCTCAACCCAGATTTGCTTTCCTTATTTGATGTCTCATAAATGCTTGCATGATCTCTTCATAAATGTCACCTTCCAAAGTTGGCGCGGCTGCCTCTTGTTCTTTTATTTCTTTGATTAAATCTGAATTAATTCCTTCTTGTCATTAATGCTCCCATGATCCCATGATAAATGCCACTTTCCAAAGTTGGCATAACCGCTCCACTATTCTTTATTTCTTTGATTAAATCTTGGATTAATTCCTTCTTTGGCAAGTGAGCTTTCTTTAATTGCTTTCTGCATATCACATCAAATCTCAACACAATATTAGTCCTTAGTGTTTGTCAGTCATCAAAACTAAGGCCCAACAATATTCCCCCTTTTTGATGATGACAAACCACTATCACAGATAAGCAATAAACCACAATAAGCAATAATCAGAATCAGCATAGACAATCAAAGCATTTATCAGACATAAGAATGAAATACCCCTTTCTGAACTGTGCATCGATTTCCCTCTCAGGATACTAGACTTCCCCCTCAGGATATGCATGATAACCCTTATGAGGAACAGTCTTATCACCTGGCATTCCCCCTCAAACTGTTGTGTACCTGCGTGTTAGTATACTTCCCCCTTTTGACATCATCGAAAAGGGCAGCAAGTCAAGCAAGATAATCAACGACGCAATTAACACAAAACACGCACAATTAAGAGATAGGATGCCATAAACGCCATCAAAACACACAAGTTCAGAAGAAATAGCAGAGTGCAAATGTCAATGCAAGTTTAAACAAAGTTTTTCAAATAAAGGGGCTGATGTGCTGGGAATCAAGCTGGAGAACCATGAGACTTGACTAGGTTAGAAGCTATCGAAGATAACCATGAAGTGATTCATGAGGGTCGATCCTACATAGTGGATCTGTTTTGTGAGCTGTGTAAACTACTCTCCTGTGACAATGTTATTGCTCAGCACTAGATCCGCAAATTCCTCTGCCTTGATCACTTCCTCGTCAATTATCTTAACCCGTGCATCTAGAGATCCTAGGATGACTTTGATGTTTGCTAATGAGATCTCCATCCTCTTGACTACCTCCAGAGGGGTGGCAGTGTCTCTAGTGTCAGTCTCAACCACTGGTTTTTCTTCTTCAAAATACGAATTTCCTCTGGGGGACCTCAGCTACTTTCTTCGCAGGGGTGGCATGCCTTCTTTCCACCACCCATAGACAGCTTGTAGTTCCAACTCATCTTAATCAGTTTTCTTCTTTGAACCCTTCCCAAGCAGATTCTTTAGCCTTCGGCTCATATTGGCAGCACCTTTCAAGAATTTTCTTCACAATACTCGGGTAGAGAAGTCCATGTTTCCCTATCCCTCTCACGTGCGCCATATGCATCATCTTAATTCTTTGAAAATTGATCAGATTCCTCTTCAATAGCTAGTTTGTCATCAGACAATCCAATTGTGCTTTCCCTGTCAGGGAATCACATTGCTTATCCATACTTCTCTTTTAGCGTTCGGCGCATATAATGCAGATTTTACTCCCTCTGATCAAATCATTTGATTGAGCCTCAAATCCCACTAACCTAGCTTTATCTCATGGTTGGAAGGGTGTGTAACACGGTAATAATCAGAATGATTCAAATATGTTACACTCAACCAAAACAATAAATATGACATGACACATGCAATCAAGTTCCAAAAACAAACAAGGTGGCAGTTGGAACTCATAAGTGTTGCGGCTAGGGTTAGTTTGGAAGAACATCTAGGCTTGTAGTGAGGGTTCAAATTATGATGTTCTTCACATAGGCTAGACAAGAAAAATTACTTGTATGACATTAACAGCTGCTATTTCATATCCAAACTAGTGTGTATGATAACATAGAACGTGCATCAGTATCAATCAATCAAGCATGCTAATGATAATGTGAAGTTGAAATCAAGCTTTGTTGCATGCCAACATAGTCAATCATCGAGGGAAATATCATACACAACTTGGTACAGCTAGTTTAGAGAGATCATACCGAGCTCTAAGCGTTGTCTCTCGAAGGGTTCTCTATGCAATGCCTTTGTGAAGATGTCTGCTACTTGTCGTTCCGTTGGGCAGTATTCCATCCTAATTAACCCTTTTTCAACACAATCACGTAAGAAGTGGTATCTTATCTCAATATGTTTAGTACGTGAAAAGTGCACTGGATCTTTTGATATGCAAATTGTACTAGTGTTATCACAAAAGATAGTCGAACACTTAACCTCAACTCCATAGTCACTTAGCTGTTGCATCAACCATAGTAGTTGTGCACAACAAGCGGCACTTGCTACGTACTCAGCTTCCGCGGTTGAAAGTGCGACTGAATTTTGCTTCTTCGATCCCCATGATATCAGTGATGATCCTAAGAACTGTGCCATTCCTGATGTTGATTTTCTGTCCATTCGGCAACCTGCATAGTCAGCGTCAGTATAACCAATAAGTGTAAGGTTACCTCCTCGGGGATACCACAGACATAGATCGTCTGCCCCTCTCAGGTATCTCAGGATCCTTTTTACAGCCTTGATGTGTGTCTCCCTTGGGTCACTCTGAAACCTGGCACACAAAACACACTGAATAAGATATCAGGTCTACTGGCTGTAAGATATAAAAGCGAACCTATCATCCCTCTGTACACCGTTGGGTCTACAGGGGGTGAGCTCTCATCCTTTCCGAGTGAATCATTTGGGGACATAGGTGTATGCATCGGCTTTGATGATTCCATGTCATACTTCTTCAGAAGATCCTTCAAGTATTTCTGTTGATGAACTCTTGTTCCGTCCTTTCCTTGTTCGACTTGTAGTCCTAAGAAAAACTTGAGCTCGCCGATCATACTCATTTCAAACTCGCTCTCCATTAGCTGAGTGAATCTCTTGACCAGATTGTCGTTTGATGACCCAAAAATGATGTCGTCCACATAGATCTGAACGACCAGTGTATCTCTGCCTTCCCTCAGAAGGAAGAGGGTCTTGTCTATCTTTCCTCGCACATAGCCGTTCGATAGTAGAAATGTTGACAGTCTTTCGTACCAGGCACGGGGAGCCTGTTTCAGTCCATATAGTGCCTTGTCCAAGATGTACACGTGATCAGGTAAATCTGTATTCTCGAAACCCGGTGTCTGACTCACGTAAACATCTTCTTTGAGTTCCCCGTTGAGGAAAGCTGTCTTTACGTCCATTTGCTGCAGAGTGAAGTTGTGATGGGTGGCATATGCTATCAACAGCCTGATAGCTTCCAGTCGAGCTACCGGAGCAAATGTCTCGTCGTAGTCTATTCCCTCTTGCTGATTGTATCCTTTAACCACAAGACGAGCCTTGTTTCTCACAACTACTCCTTTGTCATCCATTTTATTTCGAAAGACCCACTTCGTACCAATGATTTTCCTACCTTCTGGTCTTGGGACCAATCTCCAAACTTTGTTTCGTTCGAATTGGTGAAGTTCTTCCTGCATGGCCATGACCCAGTCAGGGTCACGTAGGCCTCGTAACCGTCTTAGGTTCAGCAAGTGAGACAAAGGCGGATAGGCTTATGCTCTCTTGAGAGGTGTAGCACTCATAATCTCTTAATCTGGACGGTGGTCTGATCTGTCGTCCACTCCTAGTGGCTGCTAGTTCTGTTTCAGCTTCGTCCAAGCCTTCCTCGAGAGGGAGTTCACCTTCTTGTTCCCCCTGAAGTTCTGCTTCCTCCCTGTTATCCTCCTGAGGGATAGCATTCTCACCTTCTTCGACAGGGTCAGCTGTGTACCTCTGGATCTGCATCTGTCCCAGTGTAGTTGAAGATCATCCTCATTTACTAAAAACTCTGAATTATCGTCTGCCACACGATCTTCAGTTGTATTAGTTTCATCAAAGTTACATGGATGCTTTCTTCAACCTTGCGGAGCCTTTTGTTGTAAACCTTATATGCCTTTTGTTGATTGAGTAGCCAACAAAAATTCCCTCATCGCTCCTTGGGTCAAACTTTCCTAAGTTTCTTTTCCATTGTTATGAACATAGCACTTGCAGCCGAACACTTTCAGATGTCCCACACTGGGTTTCCTTCCAAACAGCAGTTCATAAGGTGTCTTCCCTATCAGGGGTCTTAGTGACACTCGGTTCAGGATGTAACTTGCTGCATTCACCGCTTCTGCCCAGAAATTCTTCGGAACGAACTTCCTATCAGCATAGATCTGGCCATATTCTCTAGAGTTCTGTTCTTTCTTTCTACACGCCATTCTGTTGCGGAGTTCTGGGGGCCGAGAAGTTGTGATCAATGCCTCGTTCCCTGCAAAGTGAGATAAAACTCGAGTTTCGAAACTCGGTTCCATTGTCAGTACGGATGGATATTAAGTGTTTGTTCAGTTTGTTCTCATCCGTTTCAGCCATGCTTCAAACTCAGTGTAAGTTTCATCTTTAGACGGGAGGAACAGGGTCCATGTAAATCTAGAATAGTCATCAACAATAACTAAGATATACCTGTTTCCTCCTCTGCTCATGATGTTCACAGGACCGCACAAATCCATATGTATTTTCTCAAGAGGTGCAGCGGTACTTACAACTTGTTTTGATTTGAAGGATGTCCTTGGCTGTTTTCCTCTAGCACATGCATCACAGACTCCATTGAACTCTCTTTCTACTTTGGTTAGTCCCGTAACCAGTTCGTTTTTGTGTAGCTTGGAGAGAAGCTTCAGACAGACGTGTCCTAGTCTTCTATGCCATAAGAGAGTATCATCATGCACTGTGGCTAGACAGATTTCCTCGTCAGGGATGAAATTTGGATCTAACATGTAAAGCTCATTTTTCCTGATCCCTTTTAGAATAGTCTTCCCTGAACTTAAACACCTCAGAATGCATTCGTTAGTCGTCAGTATAAGTTCATTTGTACCATTCATGCATAACTGTGAGGCACTCAGTAGATTAAACCGTAAGCTATCAACTAAACTAACATTATCTATTTTTATATTTTTTGAAATTTCAACCTTACCTATACCCTGTATCTTACCAATACCTTTGTTTCCGAAGAATATGGATCCTCCGGACATGTAAGTAAGAGTGATGAACCATGCGTCGTTCCCAGTCATGTGTCTTGAGCATCCGCTATCAATGTACCATGGATCTTCTGTCACTCTTACCTGCAAAGGAAAGGTCAGTTCTTACGGACCCAGACAAACTTGGGTCTACTGGGTTTAGTAAAGGTAAATGAAGAACCAGAATTAAAATCACAGTTTAAATCTAATCTACGTCTAGGAGTTTGTCGGGGTTCTGTTCCGACATAGTAGAGATTCTGTCTCTGCAGCCTCATCTGTTGTTCCTGGAAAGGAATTCTGCGTCTGTAAGCCGGGCACCCTGTGGGGGGTAGCGGTACAGATTTCCCTGGGAGGGATAGCTTGGTTCCCTTCCATACCTTGCTCTGTTTTTCTCACGCAGATCTCTCAATTTGTGACAGTCCCTTATAAAGTGACCATCCCTGCCACAGTGCCAGCATACTTTGTGGCTTTTCAGTCCCACATACTTGCTTCTTCCAGCTGGTATTGACCTTTTGTCTTTGCAGCAATGAGATCTACCTTGGGTGGCCTAGGGTTTGTGGCCTGTTCTTTCCAGATCTTGTGAGCCACTTTTGCATCAAATGGAACAGATTGTGTGTAGGGTAGGCAATTCCTTTTCCTTTATCTCGTGCCGAGCTCTCACCCTTTTCTGTGCATTCCTTCGGAGGTATCTGACTTAGATCCAATGTTCCTTCCTTCTTGAGTGTATCCTACACCGATCTGACAAACCTTTTCCCATAGTCCTTGCTGGTCTCTTCCAGCTTTAGAGCGGCCATTTCCTTGACCAATTTGTCCTTTACCTCATCCTCTGTTGCTCTGGCACATTTTAGGGAGTGACGGAGTTCCTCATTATCAGTTTCTAGATGAGCAACTCTTCCTGTATTTGTGTCTCCTTGACACTTTCCTCACATGTGCGACACTGAGAGTCTACCATACCTTTTTCAGTAGTTCAATCTCCTCATTCTTACTGGTGATGGTTTTCTTCAGCTTGTCATTGGTCTCAAGAAGACCTCTAATCACATCTATATAATCTGAGTCAGTAAAATCAAAATCATCAGAAAGATCAATGTATTTACCTCAGATGGTTCTTGGCTGGATGATCCTTGACCAGTCATTAGGCACTCTTCCTTAACAGGTAATTCATCTTCACTGTCAGGGTCGGATTCCCCCAGGCGGTAAGCATGCCTGCTTGGTGTTCTGTGCAGGGGGCTCTCCTCTTTTCTTGCTTCTGCAGTCTGCAATACGGTGTCCTTCTTCTGACAGTGATAGCAGATGACTTCCTTGTCATCAAACTTTTCGCGAGTTGCTCTTGTTTTCCCTTAGAAGTTTCTGCATTGTTCTTTCTCCTGGTTCCTTCTGAGGGTTGCCATCCTGAAAGCTCTTGTCATGAGTGCAGTTTCTCATCCTGAATGTCATTCTCACCCATGTCAGTCTGAGCTAGATCAAAAGCTTCTTCAATTTTCAGTGCAATGGACTTTGCTCGCTCAGGTTCTCTTCTTGCATTTTTCCTTTCAATGATGCCAGCATGACTCTGAAGTTTAGCCACCAATTCTTCAAGCGTAATTCTCTTGATATTACTCTGAGCTTGTAGTGCAAGGGTTACTACATCCCATTTGGAGTTCAGCGCTTGAAGGAAGTGATGTGTGACTTTCCACTCAGGGATCACTTCACCCAAGAACTCCATTTGCCCAACATAAGTCTGAAATCGAGTGTGAAAGTCTTCAGCGATTCTGTGTTCCCTTGGAGGGCACTCTCATAGTCTCTTGAAGCTGCCAAAATTCTATTCTTCTTGATATCATCGTTTCCTCCGTACAGTCTGGTCAATCCATTCCAAATATCCTTAGCAGTCTTGTACTTCATGACCTTCTTTAGATCACCAGGGGTGAGAGAAGCATATAGAATCTTTTTGGCCCGATTGTTCTTTTCCAAGGCCTTGTAATCTGCATCAGTGTAGTCCTCCCTATTCTTTTCCTTAGTTGGGTCTTTGGGTCTACAATAGGGATTGGACCTTGCTCGATCACTCTCCATAACTGCCCATCCAGAGAACAAATATGGGCTTCAATTTGCTGAGTCCACCAGTCAAACTCTCCAGGGTTCAGTGTTGGAGGTTTCCAGAATGAGTCGTTGATTGAGTTGCTAGTTGCCATCTATACCTGCAATGCTAACACAAATCTAGAGCACCTGCTCTGATACCAATTGTTGGATCGTAGGTTAGCGTTCCCTCTGAGGTAACTCAGTTATGGGTTCCCTGAGAGGGTTTGCAGTTAACAGTTAACGCAGCGGAATTAAATTAAATAAAACTGAAAGTAAGACTCACGATTTATAGTGGAAACCACAATAGCCAACCAGACTACTGCGTAAAACCACTACCTTCCGGAGAAGGGTTTGAATGCGTATGACGCTTCTTTAAGGTATGCTTGTTTGACTATTACAACGTACTATCTATCGCCTACAACGACTAGATACAATACTTGCAACTCGTAAACTCAACCTAACAAAGCTCACACCACATGTGCTCTTCGCAACTTCCTCAGCACGTGCACAATACTCCGGCTCAAAGAAATCTCTTCTCCTCTTGCTCTCGGATATTGTGCACCATGCTTCGAAGCTCTGGATCTCCTTTTATACTCTTCGTATTTGGTCTCTTCTTCTTCTTTACTCAGATTTTGCTTTCCTTATTTGTTGTGTCATAAATGCTCAACCAGATTTGCTTTCCTTATTTGATGTCTCATAAATGCTTGCATGATCTCTTCATAAATGCCACCTTCCAAAGTTGGCGCGGCTGCCTCTTGTTCTTTTATTTCTTTGATTAAATCTGAATTAATTCCTTCTTGTCATTAATGCTCCCATGATCCCATGATAAATGCCACTTTCCAAAGTTGGCATAACCGCTCCACTATTCTTTATTTCTTTGATTAAATCTTGGATTAATTCCTTCTTTGGCAAGTGAGCTTTCTTTAATTGCTTTCTGCATATCACATCAAATCTCAACACAATATTAGTCCTTAGTGTTTGTCAGTCATCAAAACTAAGGCCCAACAGTGCCTAAATCATCAGCCTGGAAATAAATGGTAGAAACACAATTCATATGCCTTTCGGGATCTAAGCACATAAAGCTAGGGACACATTTTTTATTTCTTTCCAAAATTCACCTTCTTCTTAGATGACTTGATTTGAGCTAGGATGGATCTTAGATGATCTCTGAACGTCAATTTCTCACACTCTTTCACGAATTTAAAGTTCTAAAACTTCAACTAGTAATATTATTCACATTTTTTGTCTCAAAACTTTTTCATATCATTGAACAAACAATTCAACAAAATAATGTTGAAAAAATCCTAATGTTCTAATTAAAGAGGTGTACTAAAATGCAAAACGGTCAATTGTAGAAAATCGTTATTATAATACTTTGTTTATTATAATAGTTTTTTTATTGAAAATCATCATTATAACAACTAATTACGAAATGTCTCTATTATAATTGTATCATTATCAAAAAATCATCGTTGTAATTGTTACGCTAAAACTAAATCCACCTGGTTATTAAATATTACTTTAATTAATTAAATTAATTGCAAAAAAATTTATTATAATTTCAATTTTGCAAAAAACCACCATTTTAATATATAATTGTGAAATGACTATCGATTATCATGTTCTTGCTAGATCAGAGGCTCCTATGGTATTTAACTCTTTGATTAATGTCTACTAGCTGCATAATGATTCAATTTAATTTTGATGGATGTCAATAAAGAAATAGAGTTAAAAGAAAAAAGAAAACTCACATTTTATGTATGATTATTATTAATAACAATTGATCATTTTTACTTTGAATTTGTTATTCAAAGACACTATTAATTACAAACTACTTAGTAATTAGGTCCAAAACTAGTAAATCAAAAATCAGAATAGTCCATGCTCCAATTTGTAATCAAGTGGTAGTCTAGGTGACGTTTTTGTAATTAACTATTTTTATTATAAGAATCAAGTAAATATAGCTTTTTTCTAACTTTTCATACCTCAGTATCAAACCGATTAGGGAATCAATTTAGGGAATAAAGTTCCCAAAATCATCATCCTGGAAAGAACTTGCTCAGATATTGCCAGTACTTCGTCTAAAAAATTCTTTGTTATAACGCCACAAGTTCCACACCCAATTCCAGTGTCCAAAGCAGCGTCACAATCTATTTTTGTGAAACTCAAAGATGGAGGGATTTATGAAGACAAAGAATAAATAAACTGGGTTTGAGTTTGTAAATTGTTTTGTAAGAGATATGAATCTAAAAAAGCGATGTTGACAAATGGTCGCCATTTATATATCTTATTCATATGAAATCAAATAAACCAAATAGTGATAGCGACCAAAAAGAACGGATCCCTTGGAGGATTCAGAGCAATGTTTCTCAAGCAACAAAACAAGGTTGCAAAAGAATCTTAATGAAAAAAGCTTAAGCTAAACAACTAAATGAAACACTGACCTAAAGTATAAAGTAAATTAGGGATAGACGACAAGAAGTTCGTGCAACAAAATGAGATTAAGTCGTATCATCTCTCGGACACTTACATGTCTGTCTTGACTCTTTTATTGATTTCATAATATTATGTATATAACCTAGAATGAAATTGTATAAATTACAAATATATATTTTGTAATTGTATGGTTTTACTTTTAAACGCCTTTTTCGATGGAGAAACTTGCATTTTAAACAGTTTATCATCTATTTTATTCAAATCTAATTGATCAAATCGTCAAAGTCATCTTGTACCAAACATCATTAATTTCATATTCTAATTCAGGGTTAATCAATAATGTCAACTATCTAATGATGTCTGATGGGAAATTACAATTTCACCACGCCATGTACCGAAAGTAACATTGTTACATAAACATTGATCTATGTATGCGTTCTCAATAATTTTGGAGTGGCCTTGAGCCATCCACAGTAAGTGTGGTAGAATTGAATTGTCCAAATTAGGATTTTTGATCCATAATCGTGAATTTTTTGAATAAGTTATTTTCAATTATCATAATATTAATTGACTTTGATTGTATTAACTTTGAGCAATGTAGGGCGCACTGTGAATCAATACTAATCAAGCTCCCAAATATCATGTGGCAAAAATGATCTTGATAAGTTACGTGTAAGAGACAGTTTAATAATTATTTTCAGAATGAAAAAATTACCCCTTAATATGACAAATTCCAAAAATAGGGGTGAGTTTACGCGGAGTATTTTTCTTTTTTCTTTTTTCTTTTTTTTCTTTTTTCGATACCATGGATGATCGAGCACGCCCTTAACCTGTATAAAGTGCATTCCTTAGTCGTAGTTTAAGAAAACACACCAATGAATCTACTTCATGATTTTTTATTTATACACATATTTTCACTTCTATATATAAAGTGAATTGTTTAAGAGAAAAAACTCAAGAAGGACATTAACTTTTATGAGACGAAGGAAAATCATCTCGACTACTTATCAGTGGCGGAGCCAGAAAAATTTCTCAACGGGGTCAATAAATTTAAATATAATATAAAAATAGTTTTTATAATAATTCTTAGTAATAATTAATTTAAAACTAATTTAAAATTTAAAGGAGCAGCTTAAAATTAAATATTAAATGGGGTCAAACTTCAAATATAAAAGAGTTCATTTGTCATTATCAAATTTTATGGGGGTCAAATCGTAGAAATTAATGGGTTCATGAATTTAATTAATATACAATTATCACCCTTTGCTTGATTTTATGGGGTCAAATGAACCCCATGTGGTGAATGTGGCTCCGCCACTGCTACTTATTGCTTTTAATATAACAGTTAATATTACTAATCGTAAATCTCAACCACCACTGAATTCAGTAGATCCAACCGAATAATTTAATTAAAAATCGATTTAATCTCAACTAGTAGAGCAAGCAAATCAACAGTTAAAATCACGTTTCTCGTTTCCCAAAAATTACATGACTCTCTAGTGACTCATTTTAAATGATATATTCTCTAAGTGAATAATATAACTATAAATAAATATCATATAAGATGAGTTAGGATCAAGGAGGACAAATGATTATGGTAAGACGGAAGGACATAATCTTAGCCGCTGATTTGATTAATCTAACGGATGAGATAAAGTTGGTTTTTAATTAAATAGACGGTTGGATTTGCAAAAAATACGGGCGGTTGGATTCGACGGTTATTTTTTTTATTAAATCTCACCCGTTAGATTATTAGTAATCAACGTTGGAGATTATATCTCACCGTCTTACATAAACATAGATGTCCTCCTAGAACTTCTTCCCATATAAGGTATACGGAAAGTTATTTATAGGGAAAAGATTTAGGAGGGCACACAAATATTTGTGAGACCATATGACATAATCTGAACCGTTGAAATCTAATAATTCAATGGATGAGATTAAAATTAAAAAAATCTCCAAATCCAACCGCCCGTATTTTCACAAATCCGACCGCCAACTTTAATAAAATATAACTTTAATCTCAACTGTTAGATTAATCAAATCAACGGTTCAGATTTTGTTCTTATGTCTCACATAAATTAAATGTCCTCAAAGAACCTACCCGTTATTTATATGCCAAATTAAATCAAAACTGTATGAGACTATGATTACCATAATGTGATGTTCAAATTAATGGAAATATACTTTTCGACTTCAATTATTTGATTTAGCTTAAATGAATAAATGATGTCTTATTTCATTTTGTCGCATTTATTTGATCAATCAAATGCAATTTTGAACACAATGATGCACATAAAGTCATAAGTAGTTGAATTTCAATAAGATGCTTAATGACATTGTTTATGTGGTGTAATGAATAAGATTTTCATTAAAAAGACAATTTGAGTTATTGAATTCGAGAGTTATATGTTTTGGCAGACTCTTATAAGAATCGAGGATCTTTCTCATTGAAAAGAGTGAAAAGATAGAAGAAGAAAAATCAGCAATGCTCCACTAGTCAGTCACTTTGATTTTTATTTGTGTTGTTTGTCGGTCGTTGATAGTGGAAGGCAACATCATTTCACCCAGAGCAACTACGGATGCACTAACTTGAAGCTCAAAGTGTCGTTGTATAATGGTAAGCGACTCTCGTACAAGTCCAGCACTTTAACTGAAGCAATAAACGCTTTGTGGAGACCGCCGAGTGAGCCTCTCGCTTTTTCCTCTCATTTTATCGGTTTTGTAATCTTATTTATCAAATTTTTTATTTGTAATTTATAATTTAAATTAATATTTACATTACTGGGGTTACCCTTATTGTTGTTACTTTGTAACTAACATGTTACTAATTTATTAGAAAGGTTATTAACAAAAATTTAAAATTAAATATATGCATGCATCATCTCATAATTGAGTAGCAGATTTTTCTACGGCAGCTGGTGGCTGATGGTGATTGAGTTAGGTAGTTACAACAAGCTAAACAAAAAGAGGCCGCATCTGTGTAAGCCAATATGTAGACAGACATCTAAATGGCAATGGCAGCTGGCCATGCATGGATTCATAATATAGTAATATACGTTACATTCTTCATCAAATCTGCTTGTATCAGTTAGTTAATCATCCAATGCTCGACAACTGATCCATCATCAGTTACAGATAAGGTTTGACCATGTTTAAATCATCAAGATAATGCATCAAATCAAATGTCAAAGAGCTAATTAATTCAGATTAATCACAAGTTTTATTATTTAATTAAAAGAGTGGCAGTGGTGAGCTGGATGCGAGGTGAAGCCTGAGACAGGCAGCGCTTCTAAAGGAGCGAAGCAAGCAGTGCATGCATGCTGTCTGACACATTCGAAGCTAGCATTATTCTTTTCTTTCGGTCTCATAATCCGACACATCTCGAATTTAAATAAAAACTATCTCCTCTTTGAGTATGGTTGTCATAGTATTGAAATGAATTATAACTAAGGGAGTCATTACACATGTGCATGTACAACTTTGACTAATTTGTCCATCATTGCATGAATATATAGGAAATGTATTATATGAATTTATCTATTTTGATGGATTTATGAACCCCTTTTGCGTTTGTTGATTGCATTTTTTAATGCATTAGATCGCAACACGTCATTGCACTTGTCATGTGCATATCATGTGCAGAACATGTGCAACACACATGTCTCATTAATGTGCTGTCATAATCTGGTGCATTGAAAAAATGCACTCAACATATGCAAGAGGGGTTCACGAGTTTACCAAAATAGATGAATCCACGTGATACAATCCACGAATATATATGTAAATGAAGTTTTTGATGAAAGTGGGTTACTTGTTTTCATATGACTAAAATGCACTTAGAAGTACTTGAATCACTGACCTATGTGAGCCGAGATTGAATAGCTAATTGTTAGGTCGAGAGATAAATAATTTTTGTAAGATCGAATGACATAATTTCACATGGTCCCACCCTTTGATATTTATGAATAATGAAGATTAATTAACTGAAGAGATAAATATTACTCCTCACGAGTGGCTGTAATTATGTGATTCACGGGTGTGACATGCATACGATCTCATCAGTTATCCCCGCACAAGACTTTCAGTGGATCATCTTTAGCTATATGCATATAAAACAGGGGAAAGTATCATGTGGAACCCCACCTTTTCATGGATATATGGATCCCTCTTTGCATTCGTTGATTGCATTTCATGTTTGCATTTTGGACGCACCAGATTGTGCCAGCGCATTAATGAGCATGTGCAACTCACGTGTGCATTTGTCATGTGCATTTCACGTGTGCATTTCAAAAATGCAAACACGTGGCACAATCTGGTGCACACAAAAAATGCAATCAACGGTGATGAAGAGGGATCCATGGATCCATGGAAAGGAGGGGGTTCCACATGATACTTCCCCTATAAAACAGGCGGCTACAAGTCCTAGAAAATATATGACAAGTTTTAATTGATTGCGACAAGGAGGAAGGAACGTAGAATTGTTATCAGCTTTTGAGCCACAAGTTTCAATCAAAACAATATTTATGCAAATTAATAATGCTAAGCTAGTTAGAGAGGTCATGTATGACTTTAATGACCACTAGCTTTTAGTACTTGGATGATCTTAGCTGTCAAGTGTAAATTTATCTAGAAATCCAACACAATGCATCACGATCATCAACTGAACGACACACCCCGGCAGCTGTACCAAAAACGCTCCTTATTTTCAATTTACAATGGACAACAGCTCATTCCAGCTACTCTACTGGTAAAATTTTCAATGAAGTTTACTGCAAATTTTAAATGAGCCTTGTTGGGGGCTCAGGAGCTAGGTGCATATCGAATTCCCGAATGTTTCAACATAATATAGATAATTGACACGTGTAGATAGTATTTAATAAAAATATCAAAATGCCTTTGATCATGACAAATTATAGAAATTAGGGGTGAATTTTTTATTATTACAATGGGTACATTACAAGCTCAACTCGAGCATATTAATTCATTACGGAAACTATATCATTACATGAGCAATCTATTACAAGACCTTCAATCGAAACTGAAACCATTACATAGGAAGACTCAACCACGTGGAGAGTAGGAAAGGGAATAGGAAATTAGGGTAAATTTAATAGGCAATTTGATCATTTACACACTCGATATACACTGGCCACGATGCATACTGCATTTCCCTAGTTAAATATCACCATATCAAACTAGCAGAGAATGAATTCAGTTAAATCGGATTTAATTATTAATCTTAATGAAAAGAACAAGTTGTATTTGTGTGTAAGGAAGACAGCAAACATGTCTCGGAAACGCACGAACATATAAATATGTTTTACACCCTATTGACGCGGATTCACTGACACTTTCCTCTGCTGCTTCCTTCCATACCACTCAGCTTTACTATAAATACACCCATCCTCTTCAACCAATCTCCTCATCAAAAACACCATCTCACTTTTCTCCACATCCCATTCAAACCCCATCTCCAGCTCTTACTTAATTCATCATTCATTGAGTGATTCCAAAAACATACAAACAAAAGCAATGGCTGGTTCTTCTTCAGCAAATGTCTTGGTTTTTCTTTGTGTTGCATTCGTGTTGGTCACTGAGTCTATGGCTTCAAGAAAGCTTCAGGAGCTTGTGGTTAACGAGCCCTAATCTGCTCAAGTACCACAACGGTCAGTTGCTGAGTGGTAAAGTGGCTATTGACCTTGTGTGGTATGGAAACTTCAAGCCATCCAGAAGGCTATTGTGGCTGATTTTCGTAGCTTCTTTATCACCATCATCATCATCCAAAGTTAAGAAGACTAACACGGCTCAGCCTTCAGTTGAGGCGTGGTGGAAGACGACTGAGAAGTACTTTAACAAGTCGCGTCCTTTGGTTCTATCGTTGGGAAAGCAGATTGTTGTCGAGCGATATTCGCTCGGCAAATCGCTTTCCCAAAAGCAGATAGCTGAATTGGCATCTGCCAATAACAGGCTAGGAGCTATTACAGTTATTCTAACGTCCAGCGACGTGACGGTCGCTGGACAATGCTCTATCTGCGGAAAGCACGGGTCGGTTTCTACCAAACCCGTTGGAGGTAGACGTTACAAGACTGCTTTCATTTGGGTTGGAAACTCGGAAACCCAATGTCCGGGCCAATGCGCTTGGCCTTTCCACCAGCCAATTTACGGTCCCCAAAGTCCACCTCTAATCGCACCCAACAACGATGTTGGCCTTGACGGCATGATCATCAACATTGCTAGCCAATTGGCCGGGACAGTAACGAATCCGTTTGGAAACGGATATTTTCAAGGCCCGGCAAATGCACCACTAGAAGCGGCTTCAGCTTGTCCTGGTATTTACGCTAAGGGTGCATACCCTGGCTATGCCGGGGACTTGCTGGTAGATAAGACAACTGGGGCTAGCTACAATGCGAATGGTGTTAATGGTCGGAAATATCTTGTTCCGGCTTTGTATGATCCTTCGTCTTCAACTTGTTACACAGTTGTTTGAAAGTTGGGGAATGATGTGCCGATTTTGGAGTTCTCTACTAAGTTGTTGATGTAAATAAACTTGTTTCTTAATGATTATTTTTACATAAGTTTCTATGCTTCATACTCTTGTTTCCTTTGAAAATAACGTTTAGGTTGTATTAGCTAAAATGAAGTTGAAGATACATTTACATTAATTACACTTGAATTTATACTATTCTTACCAGTAAAAACGAGAAGTTTTATGTTTGCCTTGAAAATGGGCAGTTTTTTCGATAGCGTTACATTGGGTACAATCATAGAGATCTTATACATGATATCTATTCTAATCATTCGAAGCTCTAGTCACAACAACGGATATCTTCACCTATAATCGACAAACATCAAGAACACATGTCACCATTTCCCAACCGAAAAAACTTAATTGCCCGAGTCCAAGACTCTGCTTATCAGATAATAATTTGATAAATTTCTACCCTTTAAAACAAATTTTTAGAAAAAACTAAAAGAGGGAGACAAACAAAAATATGGCTATCCCTTAAAAAATTTGATAACCCTAAAGGCCTAAACAAAAGACATTTCATGTGCAGCCAAAGAAGGTGATGTCTTTTGAAGATGCAAAACAGAGAGCAGTTTAGTGGAGGAAAGCCATAGAAGTTCTTCAAAATAGAAGCATTTAAGATTTGAATTTGGTCATTTTTGATGATGAATTCAATTAAACACTAAATTACTATCTGAACCCTAAAATTTTGTTTCCTTAAAATTACAAGATTTTTGCTTTCCTTATTAAGTCAAAGAAATGCAACTTGCAGCATGGTTGTCAAACTCTCGAGTTAAAACTACGATTCTACCGAGTTTACGTGTCTACGTATCTTTTTCGAGTTAACTCTTATGTAGAAACTTTTTTGGTAGAAACTAAAACTAAAATGAGTTAACACTGTATAAAAACTGTAGAATCGTATAAACTCTTACGGGTTTACTAGTTGACGATTCCACCTCTTTGGCTCTTTTACAATATTTTGCATTTATACACTATTAAAAACACGTACAGATATATGTACGTGTATGTATGACTTTTATTTCATATTTTCAGTCGATATAATATTACTATTTAAAATTTAATATATTTATAAATTATAAAATATATAAATATTTAATGTCATTTTAAAATGATGTAAAATCTACAATTCTACGATTCGAATTTAATTAACCAAAACGAGTCAAGATAACCTTCGCTTGCAGCGAATCTTTGTAATTTCGTACTAAAAGGAATATTAAGTCAATGGGTTCAAGTCAACGTTGCAATTTACAGCGTTACCCTGTTGTTAAACGTCGTCGTTCTAGGCCATATGTTGAAACCAGCAAGCAGCAACTGTTTATTAGGGTGGTTTCGGCGGCGGACATAATTCTCCGACAACGGCACAGAAGAGATGTCTTTGTTGAATCCTCCCAAAACCCTCTCCAACAAACACTCCATTACTCAATTACTCACCTCGGATTCTCCGAAGCCGAAAAGTTGCAGATTCTCCAAGAGAATCAGTGTTGTTTCGATGTCAGCCGACCAACCATCGCTTACTGCTTTAACCCACACTTCTCGTAAAGACGAGATTTTTAAAGCTATCGAGAAGTCGTTGGACAATTGTTTATCGGAGACGGACCTTCAACGCACCATTCCAGGCCTGAAATCAAGATTCGTGGAAAGGTTGAAATTTGATTAAAATTGATTTTGTGTTTAGGGTTTATTTAGATTTTTGTTGTGTTTATCAGGTTAGAGATATATATGATGGTGGAGATTATCTTGTGCTGGTTACAACCGATCGCCAGAGCGCTTTTGATCGAATACTTGCTTCTATTCCATTCAAAGGCCAAGTAATTATAACCTTTGTTTTTTAAGAATTAGTGACTGTTACAGCTCAAGTTGGTTTTTTTGAACGTATGCATTCGTGTCTCAGGTTTTGAATGAGACAAGTTTGTGGTGGTTTGACAGAACTAGTCACATAACAGCCAATGCTGTGGTTTCTGTACCAGACCGGAATGTAACTATTGCGAAGAAATGCTCAGTTTTTCCAGTTGAATTTGTTGGTTGGTATTTTCTCGAAAAAGTGGTTTAACTTGATTCCAATCCACATACAATTTTTTTAATATTACTTGTCTTGTTTTAGTTAGGGGATATGTCACTGGAAGTACTGATACATCATTGTGGACGGTCTACAAGAATGGTGTTCGCAATTATTGTGGGAATGAGCTTCCTGATGGTGCGTCCCCTTGACAGAATTGTTAATATTTTTATGAGATGTCTCCGAGAATTTGGTTGTTTGTGTAATTTAGGTATGGTAAAGAACCAAAAGCTATCAGAAAATATATTGACGCCAACCACGAAGGCTGCAGATCATGACGTTCCTGTGACTCCCAATGAGGTCTGGATATATTTCATTATCTTAACAACTATGTCAATTTATAAGCATTTTTTCCAATGTGGCTGCAGTCTCTTTTTAAGTACTTCGTCTTACGAATTAAATGTATCAAACACTAGTTCAATGGTTTCTCATTTGATGACTGTCACTACAGATCGTTGAGCAAGGACTGATGACTCGAGAGGATTACGAAGAAGTGAGTAGAAAGGCATTGAGCTTGTTTGAATTTGGACAGGTATCCTTCACATCTCCATTATCATACCCATGTACTTTTTATAATTCTTACTCCGGTAATACCCTGAAAAGGGATAGCGACTGTTTTTACATTGCTTATCTGATGTAGCAAGCTGTTAAGCGTTGCACGATGAATCCTGTTGAATATTATGCACATGCTTGAGCTACTGCAAATAATTTTCCTGAAATGGACTTGAGATATTGAACTAATTTTCTAGTGCTCAATGTAGATTATTAATTATTTTATGGTCGACTCAGCTAATGATATCTTGGTATGAATTCTCATGTCTTCTCTATTGCAGCATGTAGCTTCAGAACATGGCTTGATACTGGTAGACACCAAGTATGAATTTGGAAAGGCACCCGATGGCACAATCTTATTAATTGATGAGGTTAAATCACTGACTTGAATTCTGCGTCAATATCATTGGTAGTTAATCAATCCATGTCATCATTTTTCTTCAAACAACACTTACAGGTACATACCCCAGACTCAAGTAGATACTGGATTGCTCATTCCTATGAGGAGCGTATTCAAAAAGGTCTCGAGCCCGAAAATGTTGACAAGGTAAATGTCCCTTTCTCTTTAAAATTTCTTTTATGTACAGCATTCCTAGAACCTACTCCAGCTTCCGACAATATGCATATGTATTGTTCTTTATTTCCCTAGTTAGGTAATTAGCCTTTACTAGATAAATACCTCCAAACTACCGAAATTTTTATGCACTCACGAATGAATGCTCTCTTTCCATGGCCCTGATATCAAATGACCCTATCAGGAGTTCCTGAGGCTTTGGTTTAAGGATCACTGCAATCCATATGAAGATAAGGTCCTTCCTGATGCTCCTAAAGAACTCGTTAGTGAACTGTCATGGAGGTACATCTTCCCAGAATATCAGACATGTTCTGGTCATGAATAAATATAATGCTTGATATCATGGCTGACAACTTATCTGCTCATGCCTTTGTAGATATATTTTCTTATACGAGACGATAACAAAATCAAATTTGAGATACCATCGTTGGAGGTAATAGCTTAATCCCACTAAACACTATCCCTCCAACTTTAGAGAATCAGATGAAGTAACTCAACTCCATTTTTTTCTTTCAGGAGCCCATCCATGATCGAATTTCAAAAAATGTGTTATCTGCTCTATCGTCTCTGTAGACCTCTTCTAACTGCATCCAGTGCAAGCTCAATGCACTCATCTATTTATTCATCTTATAAAGTGTGGTATCCTGCTAATGTGACCAAATTCTTTACGCTTACCTGCTGAGTTTTTATGGAAAGTTTATGAAATGAAACTTACTCTTATATAACTTGCAATTTTTGAGGTGCGACACTACATTAGTGGACTATTTTACCTCCTTAATAAATCGTGTCTTCAACAGGAAATGGGTGTAGAACACAATCAGGTTAGCAAGAATGATGCTTTTTTTGCTTCATATTGTTTAATAAATTACTTGTGTATCCGAACATAAGACCTGCTAGCTAGTTTCACAAGTCTGGAGTCTGGACACCGTGAAATATTGTTGGTTGCTACATGCAGCTTTTGAATAGGGAAATCTGTGATCCCATCCCTGACTGACCTTGCTTCTCTATTCCTTTTGGGAATATATCCGTTGTGATGCTTGCAGATTGCCTTGCTTTTAAAGATGCTTGGTAAAAGCACAATCTAAGGACAGATTTAGATTTGAATATGAAGGAAGTGAATCTGCAGCTTGACATTAGCTTTTTTCCTCTTGCTTTGTACAGTACAATCATACCTTGTTGTGCTAAAGAAACCATAAAATGCAGCTTGATGCTCAAGGAAAGCATTGCTAATAAGCATGGCCGTGAAAGAAAGCAAGTTAACGAAAAATAACCATATACATGGCTTTTGCAACCAGTGTCATCTGTGCTGCTTAGCTAGGAGGGACGAATCAGTGATGTGAATTTGAAAGCCTTATATTACACCACACTAAAATTTAAAAGATCCAACAACAAACATGGCAACTAAGAAAGACAAGGAAACAAATAAGGGTCCACAACATGCCAGAAAAAGCTTTGAATGCATATAACCCCACATCCCAGATGCAAAGTCTGAGTATTTCTGCTTTAACACTCCTAAGCCATAGCTTCTTGTCACTATTCCAATCACTGCATATTTTTATCCTTACATGATGAGCCTCCTCTTTTATGCACTTCCTTTACCTTTCCTCTTTTTGTAGAGCCTGACCACAAGTTCACAAGCTGGGTAACTGTTGCACATCTCAATCACTTTACAAGGCAAGCTCACTAACCAATGCACCTTCTCATTATTCAGAACTCTTGTAATATACTTCTCCAGATGGATAGCATCAAACTTATTTGCTCATGGCCGCTAAAACGACCGAAGGAAAAACTACCGAAAGCTATGTTGGCGCTGCTGACGACTGCAATGTAAACCTGATGCTAAGTGATGTCCCATAAATACTGCATCAGTGGTTGGGGAACAGAACAGTTGCTCGATCCTCTCTGAACCTTACAATGCCTTCTTATGGCCCAACAACTTATTATGCACACAACTGAATTGGAAAGATGAAAATGAAATTCAACCCTCATATGGGCTGATTTGAGATGTTCAATAAAGGACTTACGAGGTGGAGTCAAACCCTAAGGCCTTGGCTTTGAGCTTTAAGGAAATTAAGAAATTTATGGCCTCATCAATGGCTTCAATCGGAGACGCCCCATTTCCACAAGGTAAAAGGGTCTGCAATGTACGGACCGTCTCTCGTATAGAGTTCTTCCTGGATCGCTTCTTGCAAGAGAACGAAAGAGTTTTCCCTGAATTACAGCATATTTCTGCACTACCAGAACGGGATTCTGTGTCATCATCAACGCCAAATGTACTCTGACTCTTGTTGATGTGATCATATGTGAGAGCTATACCATTCCTCCCATTAGACAATTTGAGCCTTTTGGCAGGCTCTTCTTCAGAACTAGCCACCTCTTCATTAATTTCTGCAAAACCATTTTGTTTATCATGGACAGTCAATGTGCCAGGGGAATGACCTGTACTGGTTACTTCATCCTCATCATCACTGTCGGTATCGCCATCTGAATACATCAAGGCATTTAGTTCTTCAGTATCTTCATGCATCTCACTTTGGAGATCACTTCCTGGGCACTCATCAAACTCGCTTATGTTAACGAAGTCGTCCATCAAAATTGTGTTTGCATTTCCCATCATATTACTATCATTTTGCTGTCGACGAAAGATAGACGCATTGGCTTGCTTTTCTTTCCAGTGGGAAAGACAATGCACCGGAGGAGCTCCAGCACCAGAGCTAAATATCATGGTTGTTTGATCGGCCGTCTGATCAAAGACAAAGAACTGATTTCGATGAAACTGTTGATCTGCATTATGGTTGTAATCCATCTTACTAGTTACAGATGACCCTGCCGATAAATGTTCCTTTAGAACAGAGTTGGGAGGAAACATTGATTGCCTGAAAGTTGACAAGCAATAAAACCAGCCATGTGGTTCACCATGGTCAAAACATGGTTGAGGAGGCTCGGCCAATGAGGATAACGGGAAATCATGGCCAGTGGCGTCCTGGGCAGGGCAAGGATAACTAGACAGCTGATTTTCTGACCCCATAAATTGCCCTGTCCAAGCATCAGTGGAAATGAAATCGGGAGTTTGGACATCAAAATGTTGCTGATCAGGCCAGCATCCAGAATAACCATCCATATTTGAAAACAAGTACCCGAGTCCGAGTGTCACAATGGCAATCTGCAAATCATTTCCAAGTCAAACAATGTGGACAAAAATAGAGAGAATTGCGGTAATGGAAAGATAAACAACAGTGTCAACAACAAACCTGGAGAATTACAGTGATGTAGCCTAAATCGGTGTACTTTTGACTCTCTCACGCAAATAAAAGAAAATCCAAATCTCGAACTAAAGACAAATATGAAATACGAGAAGAAAGAAAACAAACTACGTTACAGGCTTCAACAACTGGCGGAAGTATTCAGCCTGCAAAAAATATACACTCACAAATTAGCTCAACATCGTTATTGAAAATGGACACACATTAACCATGAATAATCCAGCCAAGCACCAACCTGACAATCTTGAAGAGGTTGGAAGCAAGCAATTACTCTAACAATTATGGTGGAACTCCCGGCAACTCCATTCTCATGTTTCAATGCCTTGAAGTTGGTTTGGCCAGCCGCTTGACACACCATAACTACGCAACAAGCACTTCAATCTCCAAATATTTAGTACCCGTCTCAACTACTAATAAACAAACCACCCTGTTGCCAAATAGATTTCCAGATGCACAAAATCTAACACAAGACTAGAGTGAATAGCTTACAGCGACGCAGAACAACTTACTACTAACGGGCTAATAGGAAATTACTGGCTAAGAATTGTATACAACAGCTGACTACTGAGGGAGATGTAATTCGGTAAAAAAGACTCTGGAAAAGCGATTGGAGATCGAAATTCAACTAATCATACGGGTGAAACGAGGGAAAACAAAGAAGTTAGACCCCATTGAAACAAACTGATTTATATTGTTGATGAATTTTTTAAAGAGATCTGACAAAGATCAAGGCTGAAACTTAGAGAATGACTCTACAGTACAAGTTCAATAAATTGACTCTCCGGTACACGTCTGCAGACTGCATGCTGTTTCTCCTCTCAATTCGATGGTTAAAATCCTGCAAAACACAAACCCTAATCAGATCAAAACTTTAACCTAAAAATTCTAAATTATCAAACACTCCACCACAGACACCAAATTGATAACGAATCAAGAAT